>CAWUFW010025334.1:0-46356 GCA_963921515.1 Calotriton arnoldi
GTTGTTGGGTGAGGAAGGGCGCCATTAAACCATAGTTGGGGTTGCCAAGCCGTTAGCAGGACTTCAAGAGACCTATAAGGCCAATAATTCTGAGGAAGGGCCATGGCATTATATTCGTGAAACAAATTATCTGTTCCATCCACCGCCGGAAAGGTGACCCAAGAATAAAACACCTCGAAGCGGTAAGCTGCATCCGCTTTTACAACAAAAATGAGCACAACACCAGCATTAGGGACCCCATGTTGAGTCAAATAAGCTGTGACTGCAGCCCGGTTAGGCGGACCAATGACAGCCGCCATAATCAATAGTAGAGAAAAACAACCTATGAGCGGCAGCGCAATAACGCATTAAAAAGAAAGATTCAAGCTTGAAAAACCTATTAAACTTCTATATAGGAGGCTACACCGTCACAACTGTCTCCGGAAACAGATGTGAGGGTATTGTGGACAAGCACAAGCACTACTCAGGAGTCTCGCAGATAAGAACCAGACCAAACGTTGGCGGCGCCATGTTGCGGGGATTCTGCACCTACACAGAACTATGCGCAGGAAAACAGGACCTCGGTGTATAGGGGTGTACCAACCTACCACCTTAGTACCCAAAATCCCAAAACCGACTAGCTATAGTGTCTCATTCGTTCTCCTCCAAAATCAGGAAGCTACAAATGATTAGACAACCCAGAACACAACACTCCCGACTCTCTCAGGAATCGCGGTAGCAAGACATACCCTTTCACTCGCTCACTCTTACTTGTCCACAATAAGAATGATCAGAGTCACTGTTATAGTTCAAAATGTTTATTTTAACTATCGTGCTCTATAATGCAGTACACGAGCCACTACCAGCAGCGAAATGCATAAACCTAGAACAATTAGCATTGTTACAATTCCATACAATATAAAGGGGGATGTCGTCATATATAGACAGTGGAAAAAGGAGTATAAGGCCTAACCACCCTCCCCTTGGTAAAGTGATGTTTATTATATAAAAGAAGATCTCTGGGCTTTGTCAGCAGACCCCATACCTTAGTGCCTAGATGGAAGCTTTACATAATAGGACCCGCATAGCTCTTCTCCCTGGAAAGGACCCTCTCCAAGTGTGTGTCAGAACAACATGCCTCCCTGTAATCTCAAAGCACGAGTTTCCAGTAGCGGAGTTGTGTTAGCATGTTTTGTCTAGATGCTAGGGACTGACCAGAACAGAATAACAAAGAGCATTGTTTATCGACCTTGCACATCGTGTTCAGACTAAACTCCAGGAACAGGCAGAGAACGCAGAAAGCAGACAGATCTCATGTGAAAGGCACAAACAGAGTCTTGCAAAACAAAGTCATGTATTAACGTGCGCAATAGCAGCATCATGCCAGCCGTGCTCATGCTAACTTAGCAATGTCGCCAATGACCCTAATGGACATATAACAGTTCCATGTCTGGAGTCGCACCAGGGTCAGATACCAATAAGAGACAATTTTATAAGCAGTTTCAGTGCAGGCCTTGTTATGCACCGTGTGATGTGCTCTGTAGAAGATATCCTCCTTGGTAGTAAGGGCTCTTCCCAACTCTGCCTCCCATCTTGTCTGCCCCTTGGACCTTGCCGGGAAGACTCCCTCTCAGCGAAGCATATAATTCAGTTATGAGGCATTTATTGTCAGTTTTAAGAAGTATCCACTTCTCAAAAGGAGTCATCAGTCTCCCTGCCACTTACCAGTTCTCTGGAGTCGTCACCCAGTGTCTCAGTTGTAAATATTGTATGCGGTCGGAGTCTGCCAAAGAGCAATTGACTTTGAGCTGGTCAAAGGGAATAAGGCTGTGTAGATCAAAGAGGCATCCCATGCGTTTTCAGCCCCCATCATGCCATCACCGAAACATCTCTGGTTCCATCCCTGGGACAATGTCTGGGTTAGTCAAGATCGGGGTCAATGGGGAGGGGAATGTTGTGAGACCTGCCCTGAGCGCCACAGAGTCCCACACTTCGAGTGTAGAGCTCATCACTGGTGAGGAGTAGAGGCCCCAAGCCCTATGTCTCTGTGGTAACCAGACTTCTTTCCATATGTTGGAACCAGTGACTGCTTGATCCATAAAGGGCCAATATTTTTCAGAGAGCGGGCAGTTCCACTCTACCAAAAATCTGACCTGAGTGGTTTGGGAGTAGCAAAGGGACCACTAGTCCTCCCCCACGCTTCGAGCAATAAAACACTTGTTGATGGCAGTGAGGTTTTCTGCCATCCCATAGGACTCTAATAATGTCCAATTGAAGGGAATGAAGGGCATTGGGTGGGGGGTTCAGTGGTAGTGTCTGGAACAGCTGAAGTATCAGCGGTAGGATGGTCTTTTTAAGCGCCGCTATCCTACCCATCCAAGAGAGGTGAAGGCGACTCTATGCATACAGATCCTCAAGTACCTGAGAGGTAAGGGCAGAGCAATTGGAAGCTAAAGTCTTGGGGAGAGTCAGAGTCAGGTTAATACCCACATAGGGCAAGGAGCCCTTTGCCCACTCGAACGGAAACATGGAGCGCAGGACACTTTTGTGAGGGGGAGTGACTGATAGGTTTAGAATCTGGGATTGCTTGCTGGTCTCCTCCAAAGGGGATCCTGGTGATGGCCGGGTTGTCTCTCCATTGCGACAGAGGCTCCATGTGTAGAGCAAAAAGGAGAGGGGCCAAGGGGCACCCCTGGTCTGTTCCCCGTTGTATAGGAAAGGTAGGGGATGAGAAACCATTGACCCTCACTGAAGCTCGGGGGCGCTATAGACGCATCTGACCCATCTGCAGAAATTCTCACCTAGGCGGAATTTTTGCAGTGTCTCCAAAAAGTAGGGCTAGTGAACATGATCAAAGGCCTTCTAGACATCAATGGAAAGAAACAGTGCCTCCTTCCGTGACCTATGGATTTTACCTATGAGGTGCAGAAGGCATTTGGTGTTATCGCCATACTGGTGTGCTGGTATGAATCCCGCCTGATCGGGCTCTATCAGGCCCACCATGAGTGGGTTCAGGTGGTGTGCTAAAATACTTATGTAATAATTCTGTTTATTAAACCTAAGCAAGGACAACTTAGCATCTATGCTCAAGAGAGAGATGGGTCTATATGACCCACAGAGGGCCGGATACTTGCCCGGCTACAGAATAACCAAATAGCCGCCTCCAACATGGAGTCATTGAGGGAGCCAGAATCGGCAAAGGAGTTGTAGAGATGGGCTAGCTCATTGCAGAAGACCTTATAGAATTGAGCACTAAAACCATCAGGCCCCAGCAATTTCATCGCCGTTAGGCAAACGATAGCCAAGATCACCTTTTCTATTTGTATGGGTTGTTCCAGAGCCTCAGCTTCTATATCCGGAAGGGAGGTAAGGCCCCTGTTTGGTCAGAGCACTTCCCTGAGTGATCCATGTCGGTATCCATAATCAAGGTCATGTCCCCCCCAATCAGGATAGAGGCATCAGGAGATCTAAGTACGGGGGCTGGTAATAAAAGATTCCTGGCATTCGTTAGGGGCATAATTGTTCACCAGGATGAAATAAAAGGTGCCTAATTGAAGCCAGACTGCTAGGAGGCGTCACTTAACCTAAGTAACTATGGATATTATTTCCCCCTTGAACCCATGTGAAAAGAGAATGACCACCCCCCTTTCTTAGTGGGGCACGAAGACCAGAGTTGGCATGGGAACCAGTGGGATTGCATTCTGGCAACATCTTCAGAGAGTAGGTGGGTCTCCTGTAGGTGGCATATGTCACTACCTGATTGTTTTAAGAGCTAGAGAACAGAGGATTGTTTAGTGGGATTGTTCAGGCCCCTTACATTGAGGCTGGTGACCTTAAGAACCTGGAACACAGGGTAGGGAGTAAGAAAGCTGTGAAGACTCCCTCACCCGTTTGTCAAGGCATGCAGCAAAGAAACATCCCCAACAGTGGTAAACCCAAAAGGTGCATAGTGAAGAGCCCAACGTCGACCAAATGTGGAGAAGGAGTAAAAACCCACAAAAACAACCCCTAAAAACCAACTGCAATAACCTAGAACCAATAACAATAAAACTCCTTCATGGAAAGGAGCAGGTCACAGAGCATGGATCAGAAAGACAGGGACATGATCAGCCAAGTTCTCGAAGGTAGGAAATGCCCCTGGAGAGGGGGAACTGTGGAGCTGGAGCATGTAACAAAGAGATGTTGTCCCTGTCCCCCCCTCCCTCCTACCCTCCTGACGTAGAGAACAAAACAGTGTTGTAGGGGTTCCCTTGGCCTCAACATGATTTGGTCTTGTCAGCATCACCCGTCAGCGCCTTCAACACCGATTGCCTCTCCAACGCTTTAGTCTCTGGATCCGGCCATGTGCTAACAGGCGAGCTTTTGAACCATTGCCAATAGGGCGTTTACGTGCCGTACGACCTTGGGGCTGGGCTGTAATTCCTCTGTCGAAGGATTAGTAATACCGAGCACTCTGTAGGTCTCCGTAAGAGATCGGATTAGGTGGAGCTTGCTCTCATATCGAAAGACAATCGGGAAGGGGTGGCCCCAGGAGTATGATATACCAGCATCCCTTTGGTGAGCAGTGATAGGGCAGAAATCTCAGCACTTCTGAAGGGTAATGGTCGCAAGGTCTTGGTACAACACAAGTCAAGTCAAGTCAAATAGTTTATTGTATATGATTACTTAAAATCGTTACAATGTACAAAAAAAAAATATATATATATTAAACTTAATCTTCCATTGAATTCTACTTTTCAGTGTCATGGGTACCAAGATTTTAAAATCTGAATAACATTATAATACACATAAAATATTATCTAACATTTTAAAACGATCTGTGCGGGTTCTATTAAAAGCTTTCAGAATTACGCAAGTGTCTGAAAAAGTCCAGGATTACTTTCAGCTAGATCCTGTTCGAGATAAAGTGACCATTTTAAGTTCCAAACGTAACCATTTTTCTATGTTGTTTCCATCATCCTGTCGAGTATATATATATATATATTTTTTTTTTCTTTTCTTTTTTTTTGCTTGCTGTTTGGGCTAGCGGGCCGTGTATGCGACGCCCCTGCCGCCCTTGATCATGCTTTATTCGTGGCCTCTAAATCGGCTTGCCTTAAAAGTTTCCTTACTTTTGCTAGGTATTTGACACCCCGGCAAGGGAGAATGATTGAGGATCCTTCCAGCCAACGTATCACTGCTTGCCTGCAAGTCCGAATATTCAATTCATTAAAAATTGGTTTTAAAAGCCCCCTCCTTATATCCTTAACAGCTGGGCAAGCACACAGCAGGTGTGTTAGCGTTTCGTTACAGAAGCCGCATAGTCGACAGTGTGCAGCTTGATGGTTACTTTGCCAGGACGGTTGTAGATCTTTCGAATCATGCATGCCCAAGCGGTATTTTGTGAAACTCTTTTTTAGCTCGATACTGAAATGTGTTAATAAGTATGCCTGAGGCTTTGTGGATATGTAAAAGTTAATCACGGTCCACCCATGTCTGCGTTTCGAGGTTGTTATTTTGTCTTCCAGGAAAGACTTCTTCTTAGATGTTTTATTTACCAATTTACCAAAAGCTACCCGCTCTAACTGGCTTTCCCATGCTGTTTGTATATCAAGTTCCGCTAATGATTTTCTTAGGTATGCTCCCCATGAATGTGGAATGTCTTGGTCCATCTGGATTTTAATTTCTTTCCAGCAAGTGTTGTTCAATGACCCCCGGCTCAGATGCACGGAATTTGTGGCATAGTTTCACGAAGCTGCTCATGCTCCGGAATTTCTGATTCTGAAGGCCGAACTCCAGCCGGACCTGCGCTGGAGCGGCGGACTTTGGTAAATTAAAGACAGCTTTGTAGACCTTTGTCTGAAGATCATTTAGCAGATCCGCCTCTTTGCCGCACCAAACTACTAGGGCGTATGACAATGTCGGTACTATTTGTGCTGCCATCACTTTTAGAAGATGTGCATAACTCGGGCAGCCCAGTTTCCTGTTCAGGAGTCTGTACGCAAAGATTAATGATTGTGCTTTTGCCTTTAAGTCCATTTTATGTTCTTTGTGTGTTGAGCCTCGCCCTAGTTTTAAGTCGAGATATTTGTAGGCCACTTGTTCTTCTATTGGAGTCCCTTTTATGTACCATTTAAACTTAGTTTTTTTTGGGTCCGCAAGACGTACAACCTTGGTTTTGTCTTTATTTATTTCCAAGCTATCTCTATCCAGACAGATGACTAAGTTGTTGATCGCTCTTTGCAGCCCGATAGGGCTTTGGCTCAGTACCACGATATCGTCTGCGTACTGTAGGAAGGGTATTGGCTCCTTGACTAGATTCGGCGGATGGCAGTCGGCTGATTGCATGTGTTTACTGATATCTGCCATAAATAAATTAAATAGGCTCGGGCGTGCTTATCATTCCTCGCACTGCTGTACTTATTATGTACGTGCTCCATCCAGGTTTTTTCACCAATTCCCACTTCTTGTTGTAATTTACTACCCTTGGTCATGTTATTTATAATGCCCCAGAATTCCCTGCTGTTTGGCAAAGTGCTTGCCCACAGTAGCTGTGTCCAAATGTTTTCTTTATGTTCTGTCATGGCTTCCCTCAGCATTTTCTTGTAATTCTTCTGTAGCTCCTTTAATTTGTTCTTGTCTCTTTTCTTACCCGTTTTGACCGCCATGGCTTGAATTCGTACCTCTTTTGCCATCCTTCTCTTTTCATCTCGTAGGGAGAGGTTAAACCATGGATCCTTTCTGATGTCTATTCTTTTTGTGTTTCTGTTAGGGACCGGAAAGCTTTGGGTAAGGAAGAGGCATAGATCTTCCCAAGTTGTTATTCGATTTTCTTCTATCTGCGGCCCTGTTTGAGTCATATGTTCTTTGAGGGTATCCATTATATTCACCGTATTTGTACCTTGCCATTTTAGTTTCCTCAAGTTAAACCTTTCTACATGTTGTCCCAGCGTGTTTATTTTTTGCGCCCAGGTAGCTTTATATTAAGCTTTGTAATTTGCGGGTGATGGTCACTTTCTATACGTGTGAGGATTTGAAATGAATCTATTCTTGGGACTAGGTTAGTGCTGATGATGGTGAAATCTATTGTAGATCGACTTTTTCCATTGGAGTGCGTTATGGCTGAAGGTCTATCCCCTGCGGTGTTACCATTCAGGATTGACAGGCCGTACCTTTCTAACTCTCGCGTTATGATTTGATGTCCCCAGTCCTCCTGCCTCTTTATTTTATTTTGTTTTAGTAGGTTACAATTGAAATCTCCTGAAATGATCAAAGGGCAAAATTCGTGCGACTTTTGCAATGCGATAATCAGATTTATTAGTATTGTAAATTTTTCCTTCTGATTTTTATTTTTAGGGTGAACATATACGTTGACTAAAATTAGTTGCCAGTCCATTTTATTTGAGTTTCGCTTTCCAGTAACTTTTGTAACTTGAAGCCAGTTTGCCCCGGCATCTAACTCTTCTGTTTGCCAACCATATTTTTGTGATATGTATGTTGATAGGCCTCCCCTCGGGTGACCAAATCTTGCGAATTTTACTGCTAGGATATGATGTTCAATGTAACCAGATATTGCAGTGGGTTTCATTATCCACGTTTCTTGAAGGAGTATTATATCTTGTTGTTCGAGGAAGGACAGAGTTTCGTGGTCATGACCCATGTTTTTAAATCCGTGGACGTTCCATGAACAGATCTTTATCGTGTTCTGACTTCCATCCTTCAACTCACGGCCCTGCTCTTTAGTCTGAACAATCTGCCCACACCTTTCGTCAATCGTGGGGGAGTTTAACTGTTCATTAGGTACGCGTATTGCTTAGTGCTTTTGGCACCCAAGACCAGTCCGTGCCGTCAACTGTAAGGTAATTTAACTGCCTCCCTATTTCGTTGCCCTCTTTTGAATTTGTTGGCCCCAGTGGCGTGGTGGATCGTGCTCCATGTAAGCATGTTTTTTGCTTTTTTGCAGATGCGTCTTCCAATTTTTGAATCCTCTGGTTTATTAAGAGGGGGTAAGGATACCTTGGATGTTTATGCGGCCTCAGTTTGATTCCCCAGAGTTCGAAAGTTGTTCTGGTAGCATATATCCTGTCCACTAGATCCTTTGAGGACCAGGTAGTCAAGGTCTCTTCAATGTCTGGGTTTTCCGGGGAATTCTTAAATTCCACGGCTAAAAGGTCTTGCGAAGGTATTCCATTTAGTTCAGGAATTTCTTTGAACAACCTTAAAATATTCCCTCTGTTTAGTGTGTCTTGCCGTCCTTTTATGCAATATTCTGGTACAAATGTCAACTTGGAAGTGTTCTCCCTCTGGTTATTTTCAGAGCAGCTGACGCTTCCCAAACTTTCCTCTATTCCTGCCTGTATATTTTTGGTATTCGCAATTTCATTATCAATCTGTCTTTCTTGATTTCTTTGTTCTTTGCTAAACTGTTCCTGCAAAGTTTCGGGCTTTTTACTTCTTTTAACCCTTGCTCCAATTTTCCAGCTTCTATATGTATTGCTAGCCCTTTTGGCTCGCTGTACTTGTCGATAGAGGGCAATTTACATATTTATTGTGATTTTTATTGAATTTTGGCTACTATGTTCTTTATTGTCTGTTATCTCGTTCGCCTTGTTGCCTGGTGTTATTTCCCTTCTTTCCGATTGTTCTCGTCTTTTTGCACCCTTTTCCCTCCAAGCTGTTTGCCATCCATTCTCTGGTATGGTACCTCTCTTATCTTCGGTTGTACTCCTAGACTGTGCTTGCGATGTATTTTCGGCCCCTTCTCTCTTTTCAGTATTTAGAATTTGTTTTGGTTGTCTTGCTTTGTCCTCCTTTTCCCTGCTGTCAGCTTGTGTTCCATTTTCTGAACCTCCTTCCTCATTAGGTCTAGTTCTTGTTAGGACCTGCCTTGTTTTTTCCGCCCCATCTCCCATTTCAGTATATTGGGTCTGGTCTAATTGCCTTTTAAACTTCCGGGGTTGGTTCGGGTACTGCAGACGGCCGATAGTTAGATGTTATATGCAGCGTCTGCTTTGTATTCTCTTTGGAAGTTTCGGCCAGAATTCTTGGTACATTTTGCTTTATGTTAAGTCTGTTACAATCCGTTGTATGATTTGGTTGGTTTGCACCCGGTATTAGATTTTCCATTATACCTACTATCAATGCTTTATTTTCTTTCCTTTGTGTTTTTTGATTTGTGGGGAAGTTTTTCTCTAATTTTGAAGTTGATTGAATATTGTGTTTTGCCCTACCCTTTCTAGCGCGTTTTCTTTGTCTTTTTGGGAGTTTTGTAATTTTTGAGGTATCAGTAGAGCTCTGTGTAACTTCGATTTGCAGGTCCCTTATTTCAGATTCCTCTGTTTCCACTTGTTCTATTTCTCCTTTGCCAGTGACTTGTATCCCCTTGGATGTGTACTTTCCTTTGAACTCGTCCTTTCCCTCCTCATCTCTTAGCGTTGCTCCTTTTTGTTTGAGATTTGTTGTTAATTGCACTGCCCCTAGGATATCACTTAATATTTCAGGCAGTTTTGCCAATTTATCTATTATTTTACCACAGCCACAATTGAGATGCTGGTTGCGATTGTTTGGCTGTAGTTCTGGGGATCCCCTGCGCTTTACCAGGAAGTAATTGAGTCCAGCTTGGTGTTTATACCTGCAATGTGACCAGCTATTAGGTTTATAAGGTCAATCTGGACTTCCATTTTATCTGACTGAAAGTTCAGAACCCTGATTGCTTGTTCCAGTGTGCTTAATAGAGTATTACTCCATGGGGCCGTGTGCAGTTCATCAAGGGAATTTCCAATATCCTTAGACTTGTGATCACTCCTGCTTACAGATGAAATTGTTATCGGAGATGAAAAGTTTAATTGATTTATGTTCGTCGAAAAGCTTCCTTCCTCCTGTGTTTTCACCGGTTTGTCAATCCTACTGACTGATGCAATTGTAATTGGTGATGACACGTTTGGTTGCTTTTTTTCCAATGACAAAGTTCCTTCTTCCTGTGCGCTTGTTTGTGGGTCTTTTCTTTGGATCTGGTGTGATGGAGTAGATACTAACATTCCTGCTCTTCCCGATGCTCCCTTCTCTTTACACGGTGATGCGATGTTCCCTTCAATTACCTCGTTCAGGGATTCCTGAGTTTGGATGTTAGTTTCTAGTATTTGCAACATGTTAGCATCATTTGATATTGAAACTGAGCTTGCCCAAGCATCATCCAGTTGTGTTTCCTGATCATCTGGTTTATTTTTTATTTCCTCCAGGTACCCTTTGCTGTGCTCCTTTGAGCCTCTCCTTGGTGTTTGGTTTATTGATGTGGTGATGCAGTGTATCTGTGCTATTGCTGTTACCAATCTACTTGCCTGCGCTTCCATGATTGGTTTCTGTATGTCTGAAGTTGTTTTTTGTGTGTTGGGGGTACTTGACTGTTGCTGTATGGAAAGGGGACTTGTTTTACTGGGTATAGGTACACGCCTTTGCTGTAGCTCGACTGTTCCTGAATTATCATAACCTTTGTTCGCCATTTTTTCTGGTACTATGGGACATGGCAAACATGCTGTCTCTGTAGTTGGTGCGTAAATGGCGGCCATTGGGTCCTTTAGAAAGAAAAATTTCTGAATCCCGGTATTTTCTACCAGGACTAAGGGATATTGTTTCCGGCGTTGGTGCCGAGATTAGCCTCTCTCTCTGTCTATGGGCCTTGCTTTTTGTGCTTGTTTCTGGCCCTTGCTCTATAACGTTTTTGGTCTTGCTTTTGCTTTTATTATTTTTGTTTTTGTTTTTACCTATGTTCGCCTGCCGAACTTTCCCAGATCTCATATTTCTTTATTGTGAAATTGCGTTGTTGGCTTGTTTCCCCTTAAGGGCGCCACTGGTGTCCTTTGTTTGGTTGCAATAGATGATGGAATTTAGTGTTGGAGTAAGACTGCGATTGCTAGACCAATTTTCGCGGATCTACCGCGCCGCTGGTGTCCTTTGTTCAGTTGCAATAAGTGGTGGGATTAGTGTTAGTGTTAGTGTTGGTGCCACGCTGCAATTGTTGGACCAATTTCCGCGGATCTACCGCGCCAGGCAGTGTAACTTCGGTACTGGCAGCCTTCTGTGTGTGATTAAGCAGGTTCTTTCGTTGCTCCCACTGCTTCTCCCTCTGCGTTCTATCGCACTAAATACCCCCCCTAGCAAAGACCCCCTAACAATCGCCCAATCACCTCACCTCACCTCACCTCTAGAGAGGGAGGGTCAGTCTGGGGGGGCGCCGTCCGTTATTCGGCGTTATGCAGAGTTCGCAGTGTTTGCGTTGTTTGCAGTGTTCTCTGCAGTGCTCTTACTCACTGTTTGATCACTGCCGCTGCTCAGTCTTCTCACCAGTCCTCACTCCACTCCGCTCCACTTTGCTCTGCTCCGAGCACTGTTTTGCTCACTGCCCCTGCTCAGTCCTCTCACCAGTCCTCACTCCACTCCACTCCGCTCCACTTTGCTCTGCTCCAAGCACAGAACACAGAGTGCTGACACCGGCGCTTTTTCACAACCTCCACAGCCTCCACTTCGCTCTGCTCCGAACACAGAGCGCAGAGCACAGAACACAGAGCGCTGACACCGTCGCTTTTCCGCAACCTCCCCCACAGCCTCCAAGGGCCAAGGGCCAAGGGTCAGGGCCGAGGGTTGGTGGTCGGAATCTCTCGCGGCGCCAACGCGCCAGCAAGGCAAGGCGAAGCAAGGCAAGGCGGCTTCAGGCTTCAGGGCGGCTTCAAATCTTGGTCCGCGGTCCTCGGGTCCCGCCGCCGCTGCCCCCGCTGCTCAGTGTGCTCTGTGTGCTCTCCCGCCGCTCTCACGCAAAACCCATGCTGGATCACTGCTTGGTACAACACAGGTGTGTGCCCTCTGAACTTAAATGGGTGGGTCTCTTGAGCTTGGCTCAGGATGCTCTCCTTCAGTTGAGAATTGTGGCTACAGACTAGGATATCTGAAGGAGGGGAATTCTCTAGTTTTGGTGGACCCACATGGTGGACCCGGTCCAGCTTTTTGTCTTTGTCTGCTGACGCCCCCAAGATGTGTTGAAAGAGAACCCCAGTGTACTCTACTAGGTCGACAACTTCTGCATTTGTCGGGACCCCTTTGATGCATATATTTGTTATCCCGTGAGCGGTTCTCCAAGGCTTCTGCATGGGCTTGTAGGTCGAATTGTTGTTCCTTGAGGCAGAGAACATTTTGCTACAGCCACTCCACTTCTTCAATCCACCCAGACTCTTGTTCCTCCAGAGCAGAGACCCTATCACACGCCCCTTCCAGTTCCTGGAGGACTTTGTGAAAATCAGCCAAAAGGTCTTTCTTCACTGCTTGCAGATCATCTTGTAGTGACACGAATAGGGTCTCCAGGAAGGACCGAGTCACTGGCCCCTCCATGTCATCAGGCTCTGGGAGATGATCCATACAGGTTGCAGGTACCTTGCATTCTGCCACCCCTCCGGCGGCCCTGGTCAGCATATCCCTCAAGGAGCGTTCTTTCTTCGCCCTGGCTGATGACATAGTGGCGTCCATCTATGAAGTAGAAACTAGAAGTGGGTGTCCTGCCAGTGATGATCCAGCCGAGGGGGAATGTGAATCAGGCCCCCCCCAAAGCCACAAGTATGGCTGGCATAGGATCCAGTTGGCCAGGCGTCCCTTCTTCTTACCCTGGAGACCCAGCCGAGCTGCAGCAACCACATGTAATGGCCCAGCTGCTGTCAATTAGGCCTGGGTGTGAAATTCTGCTCCACACGCAGAGTTTTCCCCACTCCGGGTAGAGTGCAGAGTTAAAACGTTAAGATGGTGAGCACGAGCGAGGAAAATCTTACTCCAGACCATCTCCCGGCGAGATTTCTCAATGCAGGTGGTAGCGGATGGTATTTTGGTCACTTCACGTAGTTCCATTTAGCAGAACGCCACCCAGGCCTACTGTCATTAGCGGGCGGTCCACAGTCAGCTCCAACTATCCTCCCTTCATAGGAGCGGGATGTGTCACCCGTAGGGGTGCCAAACAACATGTGGTGTTGATTGCCACCCCAGGAGGCGGGAAGCAGATGACGCCATATCTAGGAGCCAGGGCTCCCTATATTAGCATATGTGGGGGACCCGAATCTGCAGCTGGGCGTCCCAAGCTGAGCCCAGTGGGATGCAGGTGAAGGCAGGTCATAAATTCTATGTAGTCCCTGTAAATGAGGTCCAACTGTGGGTGGCTCCAGGCCTTAGGTTGGGAGGGCAAAGCTGCCCAAGGGTCAGTCACAAAATAAGCAGCTGGGGGCCTCTGAATGGGGGGCCCATTGAAAGGAGGGCAGGCTGCCCAAAAGTCTCCAGTCTTTCAGGACACCAAGGAAGTGTAGCAAACTTCACTTGCCCTCAGTGGGTCCAGCCGCATGCCAGGAATCTCCAGGGAGGCCGTCTGGCACCGGCCCCACTGGAGCATTGCACGGGAGGTGGTACACTCTGCTATTCCTCCTGCCCTGCCGAGATGCGGCAGAGAGGAGGCCAAGGGTGCGCGGTTGCTCAGGCCTCATACCGCAGCCGCCCAGGCTCAAAAAGCTTGATTACCCCCGAGCAGGAGCCAAGTTGGGTGGGACCTCTGCAATGGGGTGCACTCTGCAGATGACTGCCTACTTACTATCCTGGACACAGTCCTGTGTCCTGGATAGTACTGACTGGGTAGGCGAGTCTCTCGCAGCAGGCTCACCAAGCAGTCTTCTGTGGGGTCACTCGTGGAGCACGTTCTGTACTGGGCGGCGGGGGCTGTAGGGTTGCACCTCCACTGGAAGCTGGGTGTGGAAGTGCAGCTGGGCGGGCCTCAGAACTTTAACTTGGGCTGACTACCGCCATCTTACCACCGATGCGGCCCTCGCCTCCAGCAGTTGTCACCTAGGGGTTCAGGCAACCACGTCCGAAGGGTTCAGCAGCTTCCCTCTCGGCGTTCCCTAGTAGCTGCCATCTGTACAAGGCCAAGGAGACTTTCAGGGCTAGCTGGAAGGGCACTTTATGGAGCTAATAAAGTGGAAAGGACAGAGAGACAAAAAAAACACATCTCAGCCATCCGCCGCCTTGGTCTAGAAAGTTTTTAATACCACTTTTATGGGGCAGTTCACTTTCTGGACATATCCTTGGCCTTTACTGTTGCTCCCACTCCTGAGGCTTGTTTCGGCGTGACCACTTCTCTGAAACATGCACTACAGCACAGGCTTAATGTTAGAACTGGCAGTGTTTGTATTGCAAATCATGTTTGCAATCTGGTTATGCATGCTGATCACCTGTGAAGGGTTGCATTTGTTTACTCTTGCACTTTATATTTATTGATATTTTTATGCTGGTTATGCTTAGTTGCTGGATGGCATAAATTTTAAATTTGGTTATATGATTCACGGTCCAGGCTCAACATTTTGCACTACTTTTGGCTGGTATTTAAAGTTATTGTATTGATCTAACAATTGATTTTTATTAACTTATTTGATGTATTTTAATTATGCATTTCATGTTTCTATGTGATTGTGCTTTAATGTTTTTTATATGAACTGAAATAAAGCTGATAATGACTGACTGACTCCTGGAGTATTCTTTCAATTAGATTATCAATGAATGGGGTATTATTGAAAACAACTGTAGGATCATTGGAACAACATGGCATCATTTTCACTTCTCAAAAAACTTAAATGAAGATGTAAAAGAACCCATCATCCTCCACCCACACTAATGGTCGCACTCCCACTTTCATCTAAGCAGAGGTCCCCGTGGATAGACTGAGAATTTTATCTTTGGTGTGGCCCAAAGTAGAGTTATAAGTTTTAGAACAAAAATACTGAAATATAGGAGGTTGGTGCTCAGCATCATGTGTGACATTACCACCTATTTACCTCCCTCAGTGGGTGAGAGCAAGAGGTCTGATAGTTATTCTGTTCATCGAATTATTTGAAAGTCTAGACAACCCCCTTCATTTTCATCATCATCATTGGTTATAAATGTCCCAAGCTAACCAAGAAACAGCATTGGGGAGCTCAGTCCGAACCAAGAACGGGACAAGTCTAATGCAATAGTGTCTTAAAGGACTGTATGGCACTATATTGAAACAAAATAATATGGATATTTCAACTAATGCTAAAAAATATCGATCACATAAATATCGCAAACCTACACTTAAATAGTAAACACGAAAATATTGATAACAAGAATACTGTGAAAATATATCTAAGCTACAACAATATTGTAAAAAAAATAACATATCTTGCTTACACATTAAAACTAAGGAAATATAAATTTGAATGTCAATTAATACATGTTTCTTCACTAACAATTGCAACAAAGAAAATGTATGTAAAAAAACACCAAACAGACCTGCAAAGCAAAATTGGAAAACTAAAACGAAGTGAAGAGAGCATCCAGAATGTAAGTTAAAATTTGCACTTGCAATGTAAAAACAGTAAAATTAATATAACATCACCTCTTTTTAAAAAAAAATAAAATGAATGTATATTTTCTATACTCTAAAACCCACAGATAAAATGTTGGAAAAAGCAAAATACATCAAACTCTAAAAAAGGGAGCAGTTATTAAATTGTAGAAGTTTAAGAAATTGATTTACTGGTTGATGTGGG
The DNA here is from genome assembly GCA_963921515.1 of Calotriton arnoldi. Lineage (NCBI taxonomy): Eukaryota > Metazoa > Chordata > Amphibia > Caudata > Salamandridae > Calotriton > Calotriton arnoldi. The sequence continues at coordinate 15,546 of CAWUFW010025334.1, forward strand.
TGGAAGCCCCACTCAGGCAATAACCACAATCCTTGTTAGAGAGAACAAGAAAATCCCTAAATTAACCTGTCCTTAAATCTCTGGTCGATTGGCACAATGCAGTCAGGCTTAACTTAGAGGCAAAGTGTAAAGTATTTACATGGCACACAAACAGTAATAAAGTGAAAACATGACACAAGAAAAATGCCAAACCAATTTAGAAAAATAGAGTACATTTAATTTCTAGTACTGGTGATATATAATTTTAAGTTTTAGGCAGATGAAGCTCCTAAAAGCATGAAGTGGCACTCGCAGTCAAAGTCAATCCTTAAAATAAATAAAAATAAATTCCCTACTTAAAAGTTCAAATAAGAAAACGACAATTCCTGGTCAGGTTAAAAAAAAAAAATTATGATTTTTTAAAATCAGGAATTGATCATTAATACATCATTAATTGTGCAAGGGACGCAGGTTATTCATAAAAACAAACAAAAAAACATCTTTTGAACCATAATGAGTCATGCCTTGCTTTGAAAGAGAAGTAAACATAGGCTCTTCAGGCACATCATGTTTGCCCCATTGTCTAGTTAGTCCTGTTCGTATCTTACATTGTCTAGGGCTGACAGGGTTTTTCTTCTGTCTATTGCACATATGACATAAGTAGAAAAAGTATAACAGATTGCATCATTTTCTAAATTACACATAAAATTAAAAGCATCCTGGTAATAAAAGAGTGTCTTCGATCAAAAAAGGGGGTGCAACAAGCGCTTCCTAATGTCTTTATAAAACCCACAAAACAAAGAATGGCAAAAGGTTTATTTTTCCAGATTGAAATGACAGTTTAAAACTGCACTACAGGCTTCAGTGGCAGGTCTGAGACATGTTTTAAAAGACTATATTAGTGGGTGGCACAATGAGTGCTGCAGGCCATTAGTAGCATTTACTTTACATACCCTAGGTGCATGTAGTACAGTAAATCAATTGTACCAAACAGTTTGATGTCAATTGTGCCATGCACTTTAGCACTGGCTAGCAGAGACAATTTTACAGCCCTAATGCCAACAATAATCAGCAACAGAAGGAAAAAATATGGGGGAGACCTTGCAAAAAGGGCCAGGCCCAGCAAGAAGACATGCTAATAGTAAGGAGAGCACCACCAGTGACAAAACACGCTGGAAATGCAACAAATAATATTCAAATGCATGCTATTGCAGGGCTACTACTAAAAATAAAATAGTTGAAATCCTTAGGAAATATAACCACCCCCTATTATTACTAAAATAGAAGTCAGAAATATTTTACAGGACTTCAAAGAGACCAGTACCAGCTCACAAGAGGCAACATAAATGATACTTCAGAGTATTATACTAAACATTCCTGAACAAGCAGCAAACAAACTCCATGTCGTACCAACCTTAAAAAAATTATTTGTCAGACTGCATAGACCATCCAGGGAAACACCAGTAGCACCTATATAGGAAGACATACCCCAACACTTACTAATCACACATAAAACTACATTTTCTACTATATGACATCCACAATAATGATATTAATAATCATTCCTTGGGGGCAGAATTATTCCACATGATTCGGTCCTGCCAGGGTTTAGCTGTGTTCTGGAAAGGGGTTGTGAGTTGTATAAATGACATAACTTTAAGGGCGATCACTTGTACTCCTTTAACCTGCGTTCTTGGGGGATATCCTCGCTATAAAAAGAAGAAAATCACTACTAGATTTACAGATATGGCATTGATTCTGGTTAAACATATATTGACAATGCACTGGACGTCTGCATGTGGCCCTCAAATAACTAGATGGGGAAAATAACTGGCATAATGGGGGGACTGGAGAGTGTTGTGTTAACTTGTTTTGGGATTTGAAGAAAGGGTTTGGAAAGATTGAAAAAGCACGAGCATTAGAACATCTTGTGGACTGTTTCCTGACCCCGGATGCTGATATAATCACACCAAATAGCTCCCTGATATCTCAGGAGGATTTAGAGGGTGGTAATAACTGACCTTGCATGAGTTGTCAAGGGTGGGACTTTGAACTACTGAACTTTGAGATACTGGCCATTAGGGTGTTCTATATGTGGCAGCTTGACAGGGGATAACTATAGGTGGGGGTGTTAGTAGTTATTGACTGTGAATTGGGAGCTGGAATGATTTAAAAGTTTGTTTCAATATGTTTTACACTCTCATTGTATTTATTGTATGTACTAGCTTTCAAAACCATCTATTGCTTGAATTTACGTACTTGAGAATTTTAAAACTAAATTTTTAAATTATTATGTATTACCTATTATATGTATTATTTGAAATCTACATTTTAAACTATTGTTTAGTATCTATATATTATATATATTTGCTTGACAACCTTTTTCTGTGCACTTGCAGCTTCTGCTTTATGTTCAATATTGAAAATAATAACATTATTTAAAAATTAATAATTATTCCTGCTACCAATAACAACTTACTAACCATAACTCAATGTAAAAGATAGATGATGGATGGAACTTTTAATTAGTGCCCTCCACAATGCAGTCAAATAAACACAGTACATGGTAAATATCAAAATAAATGTCCTATTACTGAACTTATTTTTACATATCAAACAATGTGCACTTCCAATGAAATGATAACACATATATATAAAAAAAACTATAACCCATAAAAAATCATCAGAGATTTTGAAGAGGCAATTCATTCAGCCATACTTAAAACCTACCTACAAGGAATGCTATTATCACCTTAACCAGAGTTATTGAGACACCTCCAAAAATCCATCCTGAGCAGAGAATATGCACCTAACCTACAATTTGTACAGAAATCACAAAAGATAATAGCTTGAGCACACCTGCATGTAAGAGATGTCACTAAACATTATGACATGCTAATTGAATCACACTATTACAAACAACATGAAATAACATTAGCTCCACTAATCAATTATTTTGTGGATGCTTGGATTGATCACCTGCACGGATCTGACCGCAGACGCTAACCCAAGTACCAAAGTCCATGGTGAAACATCCACGACAACATGATATACCAAGAAGCAAAAACAAACAATGCAGTGGAAGTGTGGCACAATCCCTTCCAAGGAACACTTGGAAGAAGTCATCTAACACTCTATTTCTAAAGATAATTCAAATTTAAGCTACAAGAGAATGGAACAATCTCTAACCCAACTAAAATAAAAACTCTCCAAACAGACTAAACAAATATTGAACTCCTAGCATTCAAAAAGAGAATCTTTACTAACAAGATAAGCTTACCATATCTAGACTCAGTAACAGGAACTTTACTTTGAAAAAACCCCAAACAATTTAACATCCCTAAAAGACAAACACTTTATTAATAATCATTACAAGTATTGTAAATTTATTATATGAATTTGAATATAGGAAATCAAAAAAAAAATCAGATTGATAATTAAAATTGACTATAATACTTATTTCAAAATCTATGAATTTATTTAGCAAAATAACAAACAATATTTTCTCTAAACAAAGACTTTTCTACCACCTATACAAATATACTAACACAAATATAAAGTCATATAAATATACATAATAAATAAACAATCATAAGACAAAATAAATGAGCATTACACACCCAATTAAATAAATGAATAAATTAAGATATCACACAATGTCATATCTAAAGTCCTAGTTAGTGAAATGACAATCCAAGAAATACAATTTCAAAAAAATATTGATTATTGATTAAAAAAGTAAAAAAACTCATGAAAAAATAAACTAGAGAAAGAACATCCAATATAAGTCCAATAGTCCAAGGAATCCATCTAAAATTTCAAAAATATAAACAAATGTGAAATATATTTTTGTTTAAGAAATACCCAACTCTCTTTTTACTTGAAAAACAACACATCCAGATTAAAAATGAAATTTGGCGCCCAGTCCAGTGATGAAAAAAGGTGTAAAGCCACTCAAAAACTAATATGACTCATTACAACGCGTAGTAATACAACGTGTGCCATTACAACGCGGGTATTACTACGCGTTGTCATTACAACGACATGCCATTACATCGCATACTTTTACCAAGCATATTCCTTTACCATGCATGCCATTACAACGCAAAGGCATGCGTGGTAAAGGTATGCTCATGGTAAATGTATGCAAGGTAAGTGACACTACCCTGCCCTACCCTAAACCCTAATTTAGTATCCCTGCACGACACTCCCCTGACCCCCAGTCCTAACACTGCCCTGCATGACCCCCGACACTACCCTTAATCCTAAAACACTACCCTACTCTACACAAACACCACAACACTACCCTAAACCATAAAACACTAGCTCCAGCATGACCCTCCCCCTTCCCCCAGTCTGGTCCCTACACTCAAACGCTACCCTGCACGACCCCCCGACACTACCCTAAAACACTACCCTACACAAACACCACAGCACTACCCTAAACCCTAAAACACTACCCCCAGCATGACTCTCCCCCTTCCCCCAGTCCGGTCCCTTCACTGAAACACTGCCCTGTACGACCCCCCGACACTACCCTAAATCCTAAAACACTACCCTACACTACACAAACACCACAACACTACCCTAAACCCTAAAACACTACCCCCAGCACGACCCTCCCCTTCCCCCAGTCCGGTCCCTAAACTCAAACACTACCCTGCACGACCCCCCCGACACTACCCTAAACCCTAAAACACTACCCTACACAAACACCACAACACTACCCTAAACCCTAAAACACTACCCCCAGCACGACCCTCCCCCTACCCCCAGTCCAGTCCCTACACTCAAACACTACCCTGCATGACCCCCGACACTACCCTAAACCCTTAAACACTACCCTACACTACACAAACACCACACCACTACCCTAAACCCTAAAACGCTACCCCCAGCACGACCCTCCCCCTTCCCCCAGTCTGGTCCCTACATTCAAACACTACCCTGCACGACCCCCCGACACTACCCTAAATCCTAAAACACTACCCTACACTACATAAACACCACAACACTACCCCAACACTACCCTTAGCCCTAAAAAAGTAACCCCCCACCCCCAATCCCCCTTACCTCTCTGTCCTCGTGGTTCCTCTCTCCTGGTTCCTACATTGCCTGAGGGGCAGTGCACGGTGCACGTCGTTGTGAGGAAATGGAAGAGCCTCAGTTTCCTCACAACGATGTGGATCGCTATTACATCGCATGCGTTGTAAAAGCGCATGCGATGTAATGGCATGCGTAGTAATGGCTACGCGTTGTTACATCGCATGCGTTGTAACGCATGCGATGTAACAACATGCGGGGAAACAGCCGCGTAGTAAAGGCTGTTTCTCCTCAAAAACACAACCCTAGTACAAACCAAAGCACAATAAAAGGCATTACTATCAATATTATAACACATAGAACACAAATATAACTTAAAATGTAACATTACATTCCACAACACAACCTACTGCAATATCATAAATGAACAGATTCCACACTCGTAAATATATACTCAAAATACATCAAACAGCATCCCATTTAAAATACTAGTCTAAATAACTCTAAACACCTCCCCCACCACTAACCCCTTAGAAAAGAAGCTTACATAGTCTTACCAGAACCAGCCTCCAGCAATGGGTATGCCTAACCACAAGCTCCATGAAGAGCCCAAACTGAAGAAAAAAGACTACAAAATCAAAGAAACAGGAAAAATGGGGATAAATAATTGAATAAATAAATAATTAAATAATCTCCATACAAATTGATGTTAAAAAAATGTATTTTATTTATTAAAGTTTATATAATTATAAACAACACATCAGAAATGGTAAAATAAAATGTTTCTACATTTAAGAAAAGTACAAAAATGCTCTGAGAATGAAAATGTTAAAAAATAAAGATAAAAAACATATTTTTCAGTACATTCTAATATGGTACTGTCTTCAAAAAATCTTAGTTATGAATAAATAATTTTGTGTCTGTGAAAAATTCATAACATGTTTTAAAAAACTTTATAAATACAAATAAGAATGTATGTAACCTACAACTATATAATATGTGTAATGACAATTATTGTGAACTTAAATGTTTTTTCTTGTAAAATAAATAAACAATAAAAAACATGTTAGTATTGAAAAATAATACACAATAAAAATGGTATATATTTAAAAAGATGTTTTATATATATATATATATATATATATATATATATATATATATATATATATATCACAAAATGTCAAAATAACACTTTTTTAGCACCACATTAGAAAACAAACACCAGATTTATAGTATAACTTTTCAATTTCCAAAATAAAAAATACAAATAAATCCTAGGTACTTATTAATATAACATTTACTATTCTGAATAAACATTAGCCACAGATTTTATAAATAAAAGAAAGTGTAATTACTACTCCCGATCCGAACATAATCACATTGGGGAAAATGTTTAATTTTACTATTCCCATTCCATACTTAACCATATTGTGGAAAGTATTGGACTTTGAGTGGTTCATATTTACAACTCCTACTTCAAACCTAACAATAATATGGAAAGTGCTGGATGTTGGAGGTTTCACATTCACTATTCCCACTCCAAATGTCGCCACATTGGGAAAAATGTTGGAATTTGGTGGGATCACATTTACTATTCCTAGTCCAAAAATAAACATATTGGGGAAAGTGTTGGACTTTGGACGATTCAGAATTACCATTACCACTCCAAATGCAATCACATTCGGGAAAGTGTTGTACTTTGAGGGGTTCGATTTTACTATTCCCAATCCAAACTTAAGCACAATGGGGAAAGTGCTGACATTTTATAATAAAGAAAAACATAAAAGTCATGTATATGCTTGTTATTTTTTAAAATAGCGTAACATTCCTTATTAATGCGGCTTTGTTACTGTCACATAACTTCAGAATTAGAAGAATTAACATTGGCAATTTTTCCTTTTGTATTCCTTTTTCATATAGATCTGCTCAAGATGGCAAATATAACATCTGACAATAATGCTTAAGTGCCTTTAAGAGGTAGGAAAACAGATAATAGAAACCATAGTAACCTGTTGGATTCCAGATATTTTTGAAGCTTAAAGTTGCTGTCGTTTCTAGAATATTTCAGGGTTGATTTGATATTGAGAGTTAGTTTTCAACAGTTACTACCAAATGTTCTTCTTAAATGAGTGACTCAAGCAAATTTAAAAATGTCTAGCCAACTTCTAGAAAATGAAAAAATATGCAAAACGTGCGATAATCAGCAATATTTTAACATTACACTCACACTTAGGGGCTGATTCCGATGTTGGATCTCAAGGTGCCTGCCACCGGGTGCAGGGATCAATAGGGGGGCACCATAGGTGCCTCTAGGCTGCCATTCGGCAGCCTTGCACCCATGGGGTCCCGGCTGGGGGCCCTCCAAGACAGATTCCCAGTGCCTTTCCGTGTCGGAAAGGCAGTGGGAATCTGCCATCGTAATTCCTCGGGCAGAAAGAGCTGGCCGAGGGATTACTTCAGGCTTTCTGAATGGCTGACGGGCTCTCTGAGCACGTCGGAGGCCATTCGGAAAACTGATTCGGATTTCCTTCCGACCGACCCCATCAAAATTGGTTGGTCGGAAAGGAATCCGACCAGCCGATTACGATGCGGGCTGAAGGTCTCCGACTGATGGTTGGAGCCGTTTCAGCCCGCATAGTAATCGGGCCCTATGTCAGATTTAAACCTAACATAATAAATCCCTGCATTTTTAGCATGGTTTCCTGGTTTAAAAAGGTCGAAAATTATTGGTGTTTGTTATAAAACTTACATGATCATCTAATGATTCTCTTGACTTTGGACATATGATAGTTTCACCCTCTATTTTGGCTAATGATTATCTCGTTAACTGTGGAGTGCAGCACTTAGTGATACAGGGATAACTTTTAAATGATTAACATGTGCGCTATCAAATATTTTAAATATTTTAAATATTTATTTGAGAATGTTTTTGCCTCTGATGTATTAAAATGGAATCGTTTTTAACTCATATAATTATCCAATGGTTTTCTTGTAGAATTGTTTCAAGTTGCAAAGTTTTCATTCACCATCTTTGTAAACTCCAGGAAAATAGACGATAAAACTTAAAATATATTTTTGGGGTGAATTCTACTACAAAAGGAGTTTTGAAAGAAAAGTCTCCATTAAACTTTTTGGGAAAGTTTAGTCTCAGGTGATTTGTTAAGCTTTTGCATATTCTCAAAATTAAACAAAAATTGAAATTCACACAATATTGAAAGCATAATTTGAGCCTTTGTCCACCTCTAATTTATTGGCTCATCCAATGCCACTTTGGATAGGTGTTTCTGCCAGAGTCAAGTCAAAGATTATTCCTAAACTTGTTTTCTATTGTTTTTCTGCTGAACACCATTTATTCAGAATTATGTCTGCCTAAAATTCATCAAGGTCTGTGGCTCTAATTCACAAAAGTAGCTTTCCGTATGGGTATCTCTGTGTAGAGATATACACCAAAGTTTAGGTGGAGATTACTGCCTGGATAAGGTTCATGAATTCCTGGTAATAATGTGTTAGTACATGGTGGTAGTTAATGCAGATAACAGTTTACATCAGTTGGAGAGTTAGAGGGAAGAACCAAATTAAGAAAAAGATGAGGAGAAAGACCATAGAAGAAAGAAAAAAGTTACCCCTTCACTCTGTTTCCTATGCCTACTCCAATCCAGTCTATTCATTGGTTCAGCATACCTTTACCATCTCTTTGCTGCTTTTGCTTACCAATGAGTCAATTTGGGGCCACAGTTCAAAACTTGAGTATTTTCTATTATTCTTAGCTACTGCCAGTTCTATGGTAATTGTGTATTGCAGCTGATTCTTTCAGTGTTTTAAGTTCAGCACATCTTGACTTTTTTAATTTTTCAGCTGCTGATAATCTAGCTGTTGATGTTACTAGATTGTACATATATAGCAGCAGTGGGGGGGACTATAAATGTGGACAAGAAATAAACATGGCAGCATAGCTGACCTGAGTTGCCTTCCTGTCATTTCCCAGTGCTGGCACACAGTGTGCTGCCTAACATCAATGCAGGCACCCTTGCACAATGGGGAGGCGTAGCTTTTTGAGGTATTCCCAGGTTTACCATTGTTGGCAAATCTGGGAATGAGCCAAAATCCATGAGTGGATGCGTGGGAACCCCCACGCTCCAACCATAGAACGCCTCCCTGGCACAGAGTAACGTACACAGCGATTTGCGCTGCGTTGCATTACTCTGGATTTATCAAGTCCTGCAGGGCCACTCAATGTGGCCTTGCGTGGCTTGATAATTCTGGCCTAGGTTTTGCAAGGGGCGACGCAACACCTTCATAAATATGTCCCATAATATTCTAGGTGAATTGTCATGATAGGCTCACAAAGCTATCTGAAATTAGAAAAAGTTTTATAGATCATTTTTGCTCAAAATCTTCAGATATCAAGCAAATTAATGTTCAATTATCCATTTTGCTAATGGAGATTTTACTTTGACTGAATATTCTCAATATTCTGATGAATACATGTTATCCAAAAATTAATACAATTGACAAGATAGTTATTTTTTCGCATACTGTAACTAGAGAACATTTGTGTTAGTTGATAATACTGAATAGCATTTAGTATTTTATATGCTTATACAAGAAGTACATCATATTTTTAAGTACATAAATGTGCCTCAACCACATCTTGCAGATACAATGCAAAGTCCTAGTTTTGTATATGGAAAGGATTTTGTAATACTGAGGATATCTAAGTCCCTTAAATTGTGCTAAATGTAGTGCACTTGGGAATTTTAAGCAGGTTTTGGATCTCCTACTGGATCTTTGATAAATACTGAATGGCAATAATTAGATATTCTTGTAAATACTTAGGCAAGACGATCTTCATTAAATATCATTTTAAGAGAATGGATGGATGAGAAAATTGCCAACCATATATCTTTGATGAGCCATTAAATACTGACTATCACATCAGTGTGCAGTCCAATAATTTCTTATTAAATGAGATCAGGGAAATAAGTTGGAAGAAAAAGATTGGAAGAATTATCATTTTAATAACATTCACTTTTTCTGTTAAAGAATTGGGTAGGCTGTAATTCTGATTTTAAATTTGATTGATTTGAGAAAATTTAGTGATTGATTGCGTAATTATTATCAATGGTTGTGGGTGACGGCGTACTTGCTCGCCTAACTTAAGTACTGATGTTAGTGATCCTTTGATATTGTCAGACACATTCCATATCATAATTTCAGACTTACTAATGATGATTTTATATTCAGAAAACCCACCAGTCCTATAACCTATCAATCACCTTGTTAGTAGCTAATGCCTCTGATATTAAAACAAGTAAATATTCAGCATATAGCTCGACTTTACTACTAAATGTCTCACATCGGGACCCTGAAATATCATCATTAGATGCTAGTAAAATTGTTACAGGTTAAGCAAACATTGACAATACTATTGGAGAGAGACGCCAGACTTGACCACCACCTATATGTATAGAGATACTCTCAATAGCATTCACTAGTACTACTTCTTTTGGTGTGTTACATAAAGCTTGAAGCTTATGGGTAAATGAGAAAGAGAACTTAAATAATGCAATTATATACCGCAAATAGTTCCACTGGACTAGATCACATGTTTTTCATCATCTGTCATGATGGCATTTTTCAGTATCTGTCACGATGTTTGAAAATAGTTGCTGTGTCTGTGCAAGCCAAACAGTTGGCTATGGTCTTTCCTTTTCTGTGCCATTTCATAAATTCTAGCTGATCTTCATGAATTATGGCCAGTAAGACTAACTGCAGTTGTGTGAGTCATATTTTAGTATCAATTATGCTATCATCATGTAAGAATGATATCAGACGATAAGACAAGAAGGCTGTTTGATCTTTTCCAGTGATCTCAAAATCAAGAACAATTTTTGAGTTTTGCCAAGGTTCTAGTGTCCAGCCAGTATGATAAAACTCTGCCCATAACTTATGAAAAGGAGCAAGGTCTTTGATATAAGTAATTTCCAGATTTCTAGACAGAATTCCATCCTGTCATGCAGTTTTACTGCTCTGTAGGCTTTCAATACATATTTAAATGTTCTCTGTGTTAGCATCTGCTGCTAAATGAGATTGATCGAATTCATTTAGTACTGGTAAATCTATTTTGTTGAAGAATACTTCTTGTTAACTAGATCATTGCTTGATAGAATAGAATATAGTGTCTCTAAAAGAGAAACAAACACATTTGATATATCTTCTAGAGGTGTCAAGGTTATATTGTTCTTTCTCATTGCCTTGATTTTATTCTGAAGTTGTCTTTTTAGTCATATGCCAGCAAGAACTTTTACGCATTCTCGCTTTGTTCATAAACCTTCTTATGATGGGCATTAGTTTCATTTATAGTGATTTCTAATTCTGAGGAAGAGTATGCATTCTGAGTTAACTTTATTTTTGTACCTAGATGCTTTTGCATTAATTCAGCTATAGTGGTTTGATGTTCTAACTGAAGTTTCAATTTGCTGGGCCAATTAACTCAACTCTAATTTACATTGATATGTAATGGTTCTAACACATGCTTCTCAACTTTGTGTCTTAATCCACTTAAAAGGTCTAACCGCTACCACCTCTACTTGTGCTCCTAGAGTTACACCAATGCATGGATTGGCCACAAACAGCAGACAGATGGAAGAGACTAGTAAGCCTATTGCCTGCCCTTTGTGTTTTATTTAACCATATTTCTTTACACATAAGTGTCACAATATGTATATTTTATTTGAATTTAACACTATTTGAACAACAATTTTTTCTATATTTAACAAGTCAAATGGTCAAAGTAATAGGCAACATTTATGTGTCCTCAGGTCAACATATGCATCTGTACATTCTGCAACTTAGGGCCCGATTACGATGTTGGCTGAAATGGCTCCGACTGTCGGTTGGAGCCCTTCAGCCCACATCGTAATGGGCTGGTCAGATTCCTTTCCGACCGACCCATTTCGATGGGGTCGGTCGGAAGGGAATCCCAATCAGTTTTCCAAATGGCCTCCGACGGGCTCGGAGAGCCCGTCCACCATTCGGAAAGCCTGCAGCAATTACGATGGCAGATTCCCACTGCCTTTTTGTGCCGGCCTTTCCGACACAGAAAGGCATTGGGAATCTGTCTTTGGGGGCCCCTAGCAGGGCCCTGATATGTGCAAGGCTGCCAAATGGCGGCCTAGGGGGAACCTATGTTGCCCCCATATTGATCCCTACACCCGGTGGCAGGCACCTTGACGTGCCTGCCATGGGGTGCAGGGATGAACTGCACCTCCGCTCTTTGCAAAGAGAGTATGCATTCCATTTCAATCAATCAATCACAGAATTTGTAAAGCGCACTACTTACCCGCGAGGGTCTCAAGGCGCTAGGGAAAAAAAAGGGGGGGGTGCTGCTACTGGTCGAACAACCAGGTCTTGAGTAGCCTCCTGAAGGTCAGCATTTCTTGGGTCTGTCGTAGGCTTAGTGGAAGGGTGTTCCAGGTCTTGGCGGCGAGGTGGGAGAAGGATCTGCCGCCGGTGGTAGTTCTTCGAATGCGAGGGACGGTGGCGAGGGAGAGGTCGGCGGAGCGGAGTTGGCGGTTGGGGACGTAGAAGAGGAGTCGGCTGTTGAGGTAGGCTGGGCCAGTCTTGTGGAGTGCCTTGTGTGCGTGGATGAGGAGTTTGAAGGAGATTCTCCAGTCGACGGGGAGCCAGTGCAGGTTCCTCAGGTGGGGGGTGATGTGGCTGTGGCGTGGTACATCGAGGATCAGGCGTGCGGAGGCGTATTGTATGCGTTGCAGTCGCTTGATGAGCTTGGCCGGGGCTCCCGCATAGAGGGCGTTCCCATAGTCAAGTCTGCTACTGACGAGGGCCTGGGTGACTGTTCTTCTTGTGTCTGTCGGGATCCACCTGTAGATCTTGCGAAGCATGCGGAGGGTGTTGAAGCAGGAGGATGAGACTGCGTTGACTTGCTTGGCCATGGAGAGCGTTGAGTCGAGGATGACTCCCAGGTTGCGTGCGTGGTCGGTGGGTGTCGGGGCTGCTCCCAGCATCGTTGGCCACCAGGAGTCGTCCCAGGCTGAGGGGTTGGAGCCGAGGATGAGGACCTCTGTCTTCTCCGTGTTCAGTTTTAGTCGGCTGATTTTCATCCAATCGGCGACGGCCTTCATTCCTTCATGGAGGTTGGATTTGGCGGCGAGGGGGTCCTTGGTGAGGGAGAGGATCAGTTGAGTGTCGTCGGCATAGGAGATTATGTTGAGGTCGTGCTGTCTGGCGTTGCGTGCGAGCGGGGCCATGTAGATGTTGAACAGTGTTGGGCTGAGGGACGATCCCTGGGGTACGCCGCAGATGATCTCGGAGGCTTCGGATCGGAATGGTGGGAGGCGGACTCTCTGGGTTCTGCCGGCGAGGAAGGAGGTGGCCCATTCCAGGGCCTTGTCTCGGATCCCTGCGTCGTGGAGGCGTGCGCGTAGAGTGCGGTGGCAGACAGTGTCGAAGGCGGCGGAGAGGTCCAGCAGGATGAGGGCTGCGGTCTCACCGTTGTCCAGCAGGATCCTGATGTCGTCGGTGGCGGCGATGAGGGCAGTCTCAGTGCTGTGGTTGCTGCGGAACCCCGATTGGGATGGGTCCAGGATGCTGTTTTCTTCGAGGTATCGGGTTAGCTGTTTGTTGACGATCTTCTCGATGACCTTGGCTGGGAACGGAAGCAGGGAGATGGGCCGGAAGTTCTTGAGGTCTCTCGGGTCCGCCATGCCATGCTCCCATTGTAAAGAATAGGATTTGTTTGGTCGCATCCTACTTCCTGGTCTGGAACCGAGGACAGGAGGTCGTTCGGTTCAAGTTCCCAACCAATATCAGATGGACTCCGGTCCGTCCGACATCGGAATCGGCCCCTAAATGTTAAGGATAAGTTTATTTCTCATGTAAACCATGTGTCTTTCCACCCATGTCTCCAATGTGCTAAATCACAGACTGTGAAATCTTTTGTCACTGTACCTAATGATCTGACATGTAATTACATTAACAGCACAAAAATAACATCCTTATCCCAACTGTTAACATCCAGGAAAGGAATATGGGCTGTTGATGTACTGTGTATCAAATTTATGGCACTATATATTCATACAATTTTTGCAGGAATGTCTCATTACTCTGTATACACCTCTGTTGTCAGATACAGTGGTCCCTGGTGTCCACACTATGAGGAACACCTGAGATGGCAAAAGGGAAATTCCTGGCAGTAGCAGTTCTGCATCTACCATCCATCGGTCAGGAAACTTCACCACCATCATACATTCGCTACTGTTTGTCATCATTTATTCTTTTTTTAAATAATTTCAAAATGTACATGTTTATCTGCCCACACTCTCTTCTTAACTTTAAAAATATATATACACTGTGTGAAATTGGCTTAAGTGTTTTAGTTGCATCGAACTGTATGCTTGGAAGTTAGCAGTGCTCCTAACCTCCCAGCATGTCCTGTAGGACCTTTCTCATGCTACACCTGCAGGTTCTCCTGTTCCATTTCTAAAACAACTTTACCGATTGACACATGGAAAAGCTCATCCCCAGGTAAACTCCAGTCAAATACCTCTACAACCTCTACCTCAAACACTCTTGACTTATCCATTAAACCACAATCTACCTCTCCCACACTCAATTGCCTCTATTTCAATGCCAGGTCAATCCCCAAGCACACAGTAGAATTCTTTGACTTACTTACTTGTGTACAACCAGATTTATGTCTTATCACAGAAACCTGGCTTGCTCCCACAGCTTTACCTTGCATCCCCATATAGCATTTCCAGATAATTATAAACTTGTCAGACAGGACATGGTATCAAAAACAGGAGGCGGAGTAGCGATTGCTTTTTGGGACTCCATCAGTGTAGAAATCCTTAATGCCCTTCTTTCCGAATGGGCAGAGATAGCAATATTTAAAATTGTTACCCCTCACATTGATCCTTGGAAAGGCACTCTAGTCTACCACCCTCCGGGCCACAAAAAGGAGTTTAGTCACAAACAAGCAGAACGACTAGCACCTCATGTACTATCTACTCATAACTTTCTCCTGTTAGGGGAGTTTAACTACCACGTGGATATAGCCACTGACCCTGATGTACCTATCCTGTTGTCCAATCTTGAAATGATAGATATCCATCTGACAAAGACCAGTCCAACACACTCAGCTCACCACACTTTAGATCTCATTTTCTCCACCTCTAGGCTTCTTCAAGTTGACATCCCACAACCTCTAACCTGGATGGATCATTTTTTGAACAACTTTTAGATTCCTATCCTGTCCATCCCAGCTAAACCTACATCCCAGAAGCACCCATTGTTAAGACAATGGAAACAGATTACTCTGGAGTCCTTTCAGTCTGTTTTACTTGCACCTTCTCTTGTCAACTCTCAGGACACCTTTTTCCATGCAGTGGTTTCTGTTGCCCCCCCTCAAACAACTTCCCATTAAAAGTCGCAGATCTAATGCCCCATGGTATAATGCTGACTTGAAAACCGACAAGTCAAGCTGTAAAAAATAAGAACCATCTAAAACCAGCTCCGATAAACAAACTTACAAATCAGCACTAAATGCATATCACAGCAAAATAAGGACAGCCCGCAGGCATTATATTGTAAATAAGTTAGATAACGCAGGCAACTCCTCAAAGGAACTATTCAAAGTTCTACACAAATGTGTTAAACCCCAAGCCTGCTCCTCTGTCATTCCTGCCTCTCAGACACTCTGTGATACCATAGCCAGCCACATTCAAACCAAAATATACAACATATAGCATCGCTATCCCCCCACGACAAATCCTTTATCTCATGCCTATGCCTCTGAGTCGCCTTAAAGGACTGTCTCAGTAGTACTTAAAAGGTTCAAGCCTATTTTGCAATGTCAGATAATCGACTTGTTAGTCAGAGCAAAACCCGGCTCCCCTTCTGACCTTTGTCCTCCGTATATCATTGCTACCCTATCTTCCTCTCGTGTGCCTGCTTTCACATCACTATGTAACCAGTCTCTGTCACAAGCCATGATCCCATTGTTATGGAAAGCAGCACCTATTACACCTATTTAAAAAAAATCTAATGCTAACCCCAAGGAACCTGCCAACTACCACGCAATATCTCTTCTCCCTTTGTTGGCAAAGTTCTGGAGACCTACGTCAACAAACAGCTCTCCTCCTATTTGGAAAACGTTAGTTTGTTGGAAGCCTCCCAGTCAGGCCTCCGACCTTCCCACAGCACTGAACCTGCCCTAACTGCAGTTGTAGATACTATTAGGCTATCCGTGGATGCCGGAAACTCAGCCATGGTGGTCCTACTTGACCTGTCAGCAGCGTTCAATAGCATCTCTCACTACTTCTTGATACAGCATGTCCACCAGATAGATATCTAGGGCATCGCTCTGGACTGGTTCAAAGACTTTCTCAAAGACAGGGATCCAAATAGTTTCCATTGGTGCTTACCACTCTAAAACATCTCATTGGACAAGCGAGTTCCTCAGGGCTCCTCCTTGATCCCTACACTCTTTAACATCAATGTAGCCCCCCCAGCCCAATTAGTTAAGTCCTGCGGGTTTGAAATTGTTTCTTATGCAGACGACACCCAGCTCGTCATCTCATTTGAGCTAGACTTTGAGAATGTCAAACAGCGATTTGTCACCTGCATGAGACAAATTGCCATCTGGATGTCCCTCAACTGTCTCCAACTAAATGGAGGCAAAACGGAGATTCTTCTGTTTGGGCAGGCCCAGCTCTATTGGACGGATGACTGGTGGCCAGCTGAACTTGGTCTGGACCCTTCACCTAGCAGAAAAAACTGAAATCTGGGCATACTGTTAGACGACAAGCTATTCATGAAAGACCAGATCATCTCCACCTGTGGCACCTGCTTTGTCACACTGTGCCTACTTAGCAAAATCTTTCAGTGGTTTCCTCTGAGCTCCCGGAAGACACTCAGTCAGGCATTAATCATCAGCTGCTTGGTTTATGGCAATGCCTAATCCTCGAGTCAAATGAACCCCTCCTAACCAAAATGCAGGTGGTCCAAAACACGGCTGCCCATATGGTCAACAATTTGTCTCAACAAACGTCATCAGTCCCCACACTTTTATTTATTCGGGAGTGCACCAGTTTTACAGGTTTTAAAAAACATCTTAAAACCTACCTGTTTTAATCAGTTGCTATCATGTTTTAGCCACCTGCCGGTCACAGAGCCGAGATATTCCCTCCAGGATGAGTAGTTGCGCTATACCAAGAACCAATTAACATAACATAACATTTCTTAACAATGCATTCTCTTTAACCATTTAATCCTTCGGAATGTAATTTGTCTCGTACATCTATGAGCATTGATATAATTTGTGTAAACTACAACTCTTCTCCTCTGTCCTATACTCATATATGTATGAATTTCAGGAGTCTGAGATGTCATGATTCACTCCCTGTGCTCTTGTGCCCACCACCAGGGGGCCAAATAGTGGGGCTTTTCAGTGGTCTAATAAGCTTCCAGACCCTCCCCTTCATGTAGATACTGACTTCCAGCCATTTAGATTCTACTTGCAAATTGCGATCCATTCCCAATCCATGCCGGGTTTTGTGGAAGCCAGCCTGCTCATTCTGGAAACTCCATTACCTAGAATTCCCTGCTCACTGCTCCGTCTCCCCCCCTGCAGGCCAAGGATGGGTGGAGGAATCCAGTTCACCTGTGGCTGGCTGCTGCTAGCCTGCTCACACCTGATGCATGTGATTACTGTGAGCTCTTTTAATCCCCAGCTCCCTTCAGTCCAGTGTTGGTCATTGTAGCTGTATACCGGTGAGACCGATCCTTGTTTTCAGTTATTCCTGAGCTATAGTTTATCCTTGTTCCTTGATTCCTGAGCTATAGCTATTCCTTGTGCCTGAATTGGCACTGCCTGCAGTGCTACCTTGTTTCCTGAGTTCCTGAGCTATAGTTATTCTTTGTTCCTGTTCCTGGGCTTCAGCTATTTCTTGTTCCTGGTTTGCACTGCTTGCAGTGCTCTCTTGACTCCTTGTTTCCTGAGCTGTAGCTATTTCCTGTTTCCTTGAACCAGTACTGCCTGCAGTGCTACCTTGACTCCTGAAGCTTTAGTAATTCTCTGTTCCTGAACTAGCACTGCCTGCAGTGCTACCTTGACTCCTGAAGCTTTAGTAATTCCCTGTTCCTGAACTAGCACTGCCTGCAGTGCTACCTTGACTCCTGAAGCCTTAGTAATTCCCTGTTCCTGAACTAGCACTGCCTGCAGTGCTACCTTGATTCCTGAGCCTTAGCATTCCTTGTTCCTGAACTGCAGCAGTTTCCCTTGTTCCTGAACTAGCACTGCCTGCAGTGCTACCTTGATTCCTGAGCCTTAGCATTCCTTGTTCCTGACCTGCAGCAGTTTCCCTTCTCCTGAACTAGCACTGCCTGCAGTGCTACTTTGACTCCTGAGCTTTTGCTCAATTCTAGTTCCTGCTCCAGCACTGCCTTCAATGGTACTTTGTTTTCTTCATTCCGTAACATGCACTATTCTAGTATACCCTTGTAGCCTCCCCTTCTGTATATCATTTTCCAGTCCCTGCCTTTCTTCCCATTTCCTTGGTTCCAGTTCTAGTTTGCTGTCTTTCTATTTCTGCTGTCTTGCTTCTGTTACCTTGTATGTTTGTTACCTGCTTTCTGCCAAGTGTGCCCTGTGATTTCATTCCTTTCCTGTTAAGCACTCCTCCTAGCTAGCTCCTTGTCTATTGTGCTTGTGTTTAGTTCTACCCCTTTGCTGTTATTGCCTTGCGTGTTCCTGTTTGATCGCCAGGATCCGTGGGCACAGCTGACTACCTAGGTGGTGTTTCTTGTTCACTGTATTGTCTTTGAGTTACAGTTATAACATCACCATAGGTATCAGCTCCACAGACCCTGCCTTTGCATGTATATCCTTTATGTGGGTATTTTCAGTCAGTATCTGTAACAGCAATTGTGGGTGAGGAACTTACTGAGCTTCAGTCTTACCGTGTGGAGCTCCTGAGTGCTTTACCCCACATTCCCTTTATTGTTAATGTTGTGTTATATATATGTCTTGCACGTCCGTCCTGGGTGTAGTTAGTCGGAATGCTAAATTGCCTTGTGAGTGCCCTTCCTTTCTGAGTCTTAGCCATCTTGTACAGGCTTCCCCTTTGGATCCCTTTTTCTCCTCTGACTCCTTGTGTGATCCTGGGCAGCGCTGTACTACTCTTTCTGTGCACGGTACGTTTTCTACCCAGTCCTTGCTCAAGTCCCTGACTGTGTTCCCGACATAGTCCCGGACAGTCCCTGACATGAAACAAAGGAGAAGAGTTTTTCTCTTCTCTGCACTTGCTGGATAATTGGAGACATTTCAACAATCATCTGTAAGGAAACTGACTCAGCAATTGATGTTGCGGGTCCATCTGAAAAGGGAACATCTGCAGCAATAGCAGGTCAGGTGCAGTCATACATCATGCGGAAGACCTTGTCTGGATAAAATAGTCATTTCATATTGTTTACTGCTCTATCGTGTGAGTATGCTAAAGAGTACCTTCTTGCTAAAAGCTAAAGTGCAACAATTCTGTTGATGGTCTTTGCACAATCTATGCCATTAGCAACTGTTCCCAATGCTTTAATATGTGGTGGAAAATCCACTCTCGGTAGAGCATTGCAGACATCACTAATTAAATCCCATGCCCTGGAATGGGATTGATCGCCTACTTGGGTAACCGTTACCACAGTTTTGATTAATCTTGTATTTGACGTCTGTGTATGGTAAACCCACTAACTGGGTGAATTGACCGACTGTCCAGGCAATTATGGAATTTTGCTTGAATCACTTAGCGTTGCTCAGAAGACCCTCTTACTGTGATCTTCTGATCACTAGGAAGGTCTGCAGTAATGCATAAGGATTCAGAAAGTCACACAGGATTTCAAGGTCTCATGAAGTTTGGTGGCCATCTTGGACATGTCCTTATTTAAACAACACTCAAGTGGGACCACATTGCTTGACTTCTTGAACTCTGGTAGAAGAATACTCATCTGTTAACTAAGAACTGTGTGGACTCTTCACCCTTTGATGTTGATGTTGTCTTGCTGGCACTGGATCTTCAAGGTAATCCGACACTGTGTACCTCTCTCTGCCTTGAGTTGGACTGTGTCCTGAGAAACGAAAGATAAGAAATCAACAGTCTAACTATTTTCTGTAAGTTAGTGCTGGAACTATTTTCTTGCCAAAGCTTTATAACATAATTGGAAATGATAGAAGTTATCTGGATTCGGTAGAGATTCAAGAAACACTTGCACACTGAGAGTTGAGTATTTCATGCACAATTCATCTGGTAAAATGTGTATGCCACAGAAAAGCAAGATCATTATTCTTCACTTCAAATTTTTGATAGAAACTGAGCCAGAAACAGTTGGTGTGCCTTCCTTTATTCTGTGAGGCCATATTTTGATCTTCTCATTAAAAGAAAGGCAATGTTAGGCTGTTGCAGAAAATAATGTCCTCTTTTACCTATGTCATCACCAAAACAGAAGGTCTCTCTTATGTCATTCCCTTTTCCCTTGCACTACCATCACCTCTGTACGTAAATGCAGTAGTGCACAGAGGAGGCAATAGGGCAAAGGATTTAGAAAGTACATCCGGTCTGCAGAAAATCCAGAAATCTAAGGTTAATGGCCCTTGAAACTATTTTATCTAACTTGCAAGTTATTTCATATTTCTCATGCAGGTCCTGGGGACAGAGAACTTGAAATGGATGCTGGACCATCCACAAGCAGAGGACCGAGGGCAATTGCAGGAGAAACTACTGTCTTCCTTCAAGCTAAAATCTCAGGGACCACCACTGTTGAAGAGACAGAGGAGAAGACACTGTTGAAGCCACCAAGGATTACATCAAGGCCAGCCAATCGTCTTCCTCCAAGGGCTCTCCGGAGGATTGCAAACTCCATTGTCCATCTCCATCTGGCATGTGATGTCTATTTCCTCGCCCCTCAGTGGGCTCACAGCCTAATCCTGGAGTGCACTCTCTCTGCTGGGGCTTCATTCTTTCTCCTCACTGGTGGCAGTAATTTCTTGTGTCCACCTAGCAGCTGAGGACCTTGTTAATATTTGTTGCAAGTTCTGTTGCTCCACCAGCTCTGTCCACTAAAAAGTAACGGATACAAAACAAAGAAATGATGAGTACATATGTAGAACATTTCAATGACATACAATTGCATTAAAATTAGTAATTTAAAGTCTAAAAGTAGAACTCAACATCAGATATCACTTTAAGCCCACAAAGCAGAACTTTGTTCTAATAATAGAGCCACATGGCCAAGATCTGGTCATGTCAGCCTTCCCAGCTCAATAATCATTTCCACTAGCTAGCAACGGGTTGCTAGAGTGGAAACACTGCCTGGCCAGTCTTGTTTGCATATGACTAAGGAATTTGCACCTAAAGGGCATGTAACATCACACTAAATGCTTTTCATTTCAATTGATAGACACAGCAAACTGATACTGTTACATGTGGTATAGCATGAATAACTTGAGCAATGCCACCATTACATATACTTATGGTGGCAAACAGGAAATTAGATATGAGTGAATGGTCAAACCGTGTTGAAAAATGAGTAGAACAACCATGGCTGTTTTCTTGACATGGAATGGTCTGATGTTTATGTGGTCCATGTATGCTGAAAAATTGATGATGACAATCTTGAAAATCATATAATTACATTAAACCAGAGAAGTGTGTTGTCCGATCTTAAAAATCATATGAAGACATTAAACCAGAGAAGTGTGTTGTCCATCATGTGAACAAATGTTTATCCTCTAACATAAAATAGACTGATCATCAGCATTATGAACAAATTACAAAGGAAAAGTTGTATAAACTTCAAGTAAGCCACAAGACAATGTTTCATCAAATAATTTCAAATAATATATGATTTTTCTTGCTATAATGTTCTATTTTGCAAACATATTCCTATCAAATTGTTAACAATATTTACAAAACAATTACATTTAAAACAATGAAACAATTCAGTCAGTAAATGCATTTGGCAGGACAATATATGTTACAGTGTTATGTTCCATATAGGTACCCCAATATAGGCTCAGGTAGTCACCTAATCTTTCACCTATATTCTCCCCTACCATTACAATACATAACGGTTCTTAGTACTGACCTTTTACCTAGTTGCGGTAATGCCTAAAGATGACATGGTGTTTTCTCGGAAAAGCTTAAACCTCATTCATTATGCATGAGGATTCTTGGAAACACAGCAGGACAGCAGGCCTACCATCTCCTGCATAATATCTATGTATAAGGGTCATTCCTTCCGTCATCCTAGTTCGACATGACACAGCAAGGTATATCCCCAGGGGGCACCACTTTGGGTATATATACACCATATCTGGCTGAGGTAGTCCGAGGAGAAAAGGACTTCCATGCCAACACACTGACGCGAGATGCTGAGGCTCCTGCACACAGACACTCCAGCTCACAGTGGTCTGACATCCCTTGCGGGGTGTCCATCTCGGGACCGATACGGGGTCCCATAGTTTCTCACTTCAGGTAATAGGGTTGACTTTATCCTAGAGGGATTCTTGGCTTTAACACCCACATACATGCTAGGTACACTTAGGTACATCTAGTTAGTGTTGCATCGTAGGAGTACGCATTCTATTGTCATGTATTTTGTATACTTGCCTGTATTCATTGTTTTAGCACGATGGTAGAAATCTACCATCCTTTTACTCTGTTAGTGCTTATATTCATTTATATCTGTTACTGTCTAATGGTTGTTTCAGCACACCTATTTTACACTAAAATGATGCTGGTTCAATAAATGCTTATTGAAAAACGTCCCCACTGTTTATTCTGTGTATCTCTCTGAGACGAAGTGAGCTCGAGTGACTGAGCGAAAAGTAGTACACTGTTTCCACGATCTTGAGGGATCAGGGATGTCATGTTTAATAGTTGCCAAGAACTATTCTCTCCTTGGTAAGAGAGGTTTCTAGTGGCACTGTGAGCTAGCTGGTATACAGGCTAACATACCCGGTAGGGGTGTCCAAAATCAGTCTGACACCAATCCTACGGAGTATGTTGTCTAAACGCGCAGATCCTATATAGGTTTGCAGGAACTACACGACATGGTGCCGCCAACATTGGTTTGGTACTTATTTTACAGTAACATCTGAGTAGTTCAGTCGTGCTATTCTCAGAGACCTCTACTCACATTTCCCCAGAGACGTCTGGAGTGGGAAGGGAACTATCTGCCACAGCTGAGTAGGCTTATCCTATGTATTGGCTGTAGGTTTATCAACCTTGAAGGACAAACAGTTCCTATTGTGCATAAAACCTTATTTCAGTTTCCTTGAAATTTCTTCTTTCAAAAACAATGGCTGACGAACACGCCGCTGTGCGAGCAAAGCCTGCTGCAGTCAGGGAAGAAGAAGAGGAAGGTGAAATTAACATTTCAGAAAATGTCAGAAATGCCCTTACTCAAAAGCTAACAGACTATGGAGTAACAGCTAGGGGTGGGACAGTAACATTCTTGATTGAGGCTCACAAGTCTTATAGAATAGAGGTATTCCATTCATGGGTTAAATTCCCACAAGCAGATGCACAATCAAATGCATTTCATTCTTACACTAAAGAAGAACCACCGAATGAATACTGTCCGTATGAGGACATTGAAATTCCGCTCACCTACCAGGAGCACATAAACTCGTTTAAAGGCGCCCTCCCCCACACAAAAGACAAAGAAAGACTATGTCCACTCGGAAGTGATGGAGCCACTTGGCCTGTCCTTGCGGCTTACACACCGCATCCAGACATTGACACAAGTGCCAGTACCAGACCTACATCCACAAACAAATCATAAAACTTTACAGAAACCTGACCCAGTTCGTGATGAGAGCACTCTCACTTCAGCCAACAAGAGCTACACAAACAAGTCAAATTCAGGGTTCTACAACTAAAATTACACCACAAACGCTATGCGCAATTATGGGTAAAATTCCCACTAAACGTGAGCAAATGCCATTCTGGATAGCTTAAAAAATAACACAGCTAGAGGCAGTATTTCCACACGCAAGCCCTCAAGACAAACACAGAATGCTAACAATCTGCTTGCCAATGGGGATAGACCCCCAGATAGAGGATTGCACCACTTGGGGTACAGTTTTCGCTGCCATATATACCAGAACTCATGGTATCCCTTCATTAGCAGTAATACCAGACGTATTAGGACAAAAACAGACTGAGTATGGAGCAGAACCTGCTCTGAACTTAGGGATGAAATTATTAGTATCAGCTATAATATTAGCAAATATAAAAGGGGAGGCAGCAGCAGTGGCAATGCGCCAACGCCTGAGGGATTTCACTCCTTTGCAACAGGAACGTGAATTACCTAAAATTATCACAGACACCTATGCTGAATTAGGTAGAGATAGTTTGGGAGCTAGAGCAACAAAACCTCAAATCAGGGGTGGTCCTGTAAAGAATAACACCAGGCAAGCACCTGATTCTTTCAAGAAGAAATGGGATAATAACAATAAAGACCAAAAGTTTAGAGAAAATAGATCTCTATCTAGGAGTGGGTCTCCCCAGCAGCAGCCCTCCGAAAGGAGATACAACCTTAGGAATAGAGATAACATTAAAAACCTGACAGGTATCATGATACTGATACACATTCCTCTCGTTCCTTTCAGGGTTCACCAAGAAACTCCGAGAGGGAAGGACGGTCAGAACACAGACAAGAAGAGCGTACAAAGTCCAGAGACACGCCACGCACATCAGATTACACTTCCAAGAAAGAAGAGAAGCATAAAATCAAAACCTCAATTTAAAAAGAAGAAAGTAGCAGGTCTTAAAGTTAGACATGCCCAGAATTCTGAGGACTCAACTACTGAACGGGGAATGGGCTCTGACAATGCTAGACAGCGCAGCAGAAGTAACAATAGCTCGCCAGAACCTGATGGAGTTTCTGGTGACAGCGGAGTTGAATGAGCATATCACGGTGGAAACACCTGATACCAGGGTAAGTGTCCCACATTGGTTACATGAGATAACACTCCAAATGGAGGGGGACAAACCCAGAAAAATAAAAGGTCTCTTTTGGGAGAACCTGACCTTCGGCTATGACATCCTTTTAGCTGAAAGAGATTGGCCGTCTGAAATTGTTATGGATTGCCCAAAGGGAGAAACAGTAATTTTACCTGCTGTTTCCGACCTCGTTCCAATATACTTAAAACACACATATGCGCAGGGGTGGACAGTAGCCCATGCTCCAGCATTATATCACAACCATGTTGGGTGGGATACTGAGTCATCACACCATGTAATACCTGTAAAAACCACTCCAGCTCCACAGAGACAGTACCCAATAAAACAAGAAGCGAAAAAACAGATCAGGGAGATCTTAGACCAACTTGAATACCAGGGTGTAATTGAAAATTGCACCTCTCCAATGAACAATCCTTTGTTTCCCGTGATGAAACCTGATAATTCATACCGTCTAGTTTTAGACTACAGACATCTGAACACATGCACAAAGACATTTGCAGTACAGAATGCACACAGTGCCGCATTGATGAATAACATTGTGTGGAAAAAATAGAAAACAACAATGGATATCTCAAATGGATTCTTCAGCCAAAATATAGCACCTGAAAGCAGGTATTTAACAGCATTTTCCACGCTAGGTTCCCAGCGTCAATTTTGTCGACTCCCCCAAGGGTATAAGAATAGCCCCGGGTTGTTCAGCGCTAGGGTAACAGAATTACTTCAGAATTTGGATGAAGAAGCATTGTCCTATGTAGATGATATTTATCTGATGGATGATGATTTACAGGATCATTTGACCAGGGTGAGCACCATCATTTTGGGGTTCGCCTCTGAGGGCTACAAATTTATCTTTAAAAAAATCGAAAATAGCCCACCTCAATGCCCTATTTTTAGGATACGAATTGTCAAATGAAGGAAAAAGCCTGGAAGCTAACTTTTTAGAAAAGTGTGCACTGCTCCAACCTCCTAAATCTTTGAAGAACTTACAATCCATATTGGGATTTTTTAATTTTGGCTGAACATACATTTTGGATTACGCAGAAAGAGTAAAACCTTTCTACGATTGAATCAGACCTGATTTTTCAGTTAGGCATTGGACACAGGAACACACATATATCCTTTGTTCCCTACAAGCTGGCATGATAGCTTCAAAACATTTGCAGACACGCGTAAACGTACGCAATCTAGTGATCCACGTTATAGTGGGTCAATCTGGGTATACCTACCTAACCTTCAATGAAGGCGAAACTGTACCCATAGCATACAAATCACATTTGTACACAAACGCTGAAATGCGCTTTGCTTCTACAGAAAAAATACTGACAACAGTACAGACCTCTGTAGTAAGGGAAAGAGCACTGGCTCAGGGGAAACAAATAATTGTCGGAACTCCAGTACCAGCCTTAGAGGCTGCTACAATGGCAAGCGTTCCAAATGCTAAAGCCTTACATCCAAGATGGATACCATGGGCTAATTCTCTCACTGCAACGGATGTAGAATACAGATATGACCCTAGACTAAAAACACAAGCATTTCTGCAATATGAACAAGAATATCCTCTACTGAATGAAATAATGCCTCTCAATCACTACGAATACATCATTTACACTGACGGATCTGCTCAGCCGGCCGTAGGAAGTAAACAACAATACAGCGCCGCTTGTGCGATTGTGAAAGGTCATATGCAGGATGGCAAATTCCATCCCAGCTATACGGGATCTAGGGATCTAGGAGACTGCACGGCTCAGCTGGCAGAACTAAAAGCCCTATCACAGGCAATAATAAATACGGATCGAGAATTCCCCACACTGATTGTGTGCGATTCTTTTTATTGTGTCCAGTCATACAACGAATACCTTCACTACTGGGGTAAAATGGGTTTAAGGACTCAAAAGGTGGCACAATTGAGCATAAAATGCTTTGGGAACATGTAGCTGAGTTGAAAAACGAACTACCAAGAGCTCACGTGATACACACGCTGAGTCATCAATGTGATCGCGTTAACATTGAAGGGAATTCATTGGATGATGAAGCCGCAAAGGAGGAAGTACGTACTGCTGCCGTAGCTGCAATCACTTGTTCAAAAACGAGACTAGACGGACAGATAATGGTAGCTGTCATTGCTTCACGCAAAGACAGCAAAGCCTTACCGAAAGGTTTTCCACTCAAGTACTCCTACAAATTATATGCAAACAACATTCTGTATGCTCAGATTCCAGGAGGGGGAGATAGAGTAATACCAAACATGGATCGTAGATTGGGTTTAATACTAGCTGCACACAAGGGTCTAGGTCCTGCACACGCAGGGATTACCGCGACGGTTTCTTTATTGAAACAACACTATTGGTGGCCTGGTTTAACAAAACAGATGAAGAATTTTGTATTATTTGCAACATCTGCCAGCAGATGAAGGGTTCCACCGTAGCACGTCCAGCGCAGACACCACTACTAATATCAGATAGGCCCCACGCTTGTTTCTATTTGGTCCACTGCTGCCCCTTACAATCAGATGGGGCTTACAAGTATATCGTGGTGCCAGTGGATTCATGCTCCAGATTCCTATGGGTATGGCCTCAGTGCTCGGCTGACGCCCGAACTGTTATAAAAGATTTGTGAGTCTTTATAGGGACATACGTAGTTGGCACATTACATTCTGACCGTGGCCCCGCCTTTAGCTCTAGGGCTTACAAGGAAGCCATGGAAGGTTTGGGTGTAGCATTGTGGTTCTCCTCTCCGTACCATCCCAAGGGAAATTCGGTCATGGAGAGGAAAAACCGGGACTTAAAGCAATCTTTAACAGCTAGAGTATTAGGTTTGGGTGGTAGTTGGGTCAATCACTTATATGGGGTTCAGCGGGCCCTCAATAATTTGCCAAGAAATCCTCTAGGGGGAGTCACTTCTTACGAGGTCCTATCTGGGGCGAGAATGTGGGTACTTGATCTCGATTATGAAAGCACAGTGGTGGATGAAAAACCATTTGATATCAATAAAAGTTTGGCTGTTTTACAGGATCTAAATGAATCCTGAGCACTACTAAGCAACATGCAGGTAAAATGCACTGCCACTGGGGAAGTCAAATCAGTCATGGCAAGACCTGTCTGGATCCCAAAAGTCGTGGATTTGTTCAGAGAAAAGATCAAGGACAAGAAAGAATTTGGGCCATCATACAGAAAGCCTGTACCTGTCCTGGCTGTCGAAGGAAGAAGAACAGTACTTCTTCCACCGCTTGCCGGAAAAAAGGAAAAGAGATTTGTCTCCATTGATCTTATCAAACCACACTATGTGCCTGATACTGAATAGTAGGCCTCATGGGCTCCTGGGTAGCTGACGCTCTCTTCTCGCTACCATACAGGAAGTTCAGACTGAAAGACTCATAACATTCGAAGAGTCACCAATACACAATGATGGAATTTCCAACAATGATATGGAACTCGTACCTCTGGAAACAGAACTTCAAACTGCAAATGAAAGACTACATCAATATGCCTTGACAAGAGACACCTGCCAGTTCAACACAACCTGCCGAGCTACCAAAGTTTGATCGAACTGCATCTGGCTACTTCATCGATTTTGATACCTTCTCTCTTGAACCCAGTGAACCTGAGACTACGCCAGCTCCAGTTTCCCGTAAGCAACAAATGTGTGATTTCTACACTTTTCTGAAAAAGACTTAATTAGTTTCAGCTTGGCTCCAGCTCTGGATGATATCTGGAATATTGTTTTTTCTGTTCTGGATTGGCCTAGTGACTGTCTTTTGCTTACTCATAAATGGAAAATATCTCCCAGAACGCTCTGCAGTATCAAATGTGAACTTGGTTCTGAAGCCTCATACATCATCTCATCGCGAACAACGAGACTTGTTTTCCATGAACATTACAGCTGTTCCAATTCCTGATGGTATAGTTTGGGACAAAGTTGATTATGATGCATTTGGCCCCACTGAACGTTTGAAAATACCACATTTGTTTAAAATTTCTTTAATTGATATCATTACCTCCAGTACATTTTCTGATGATTGGGATTTTGAAACTGTAAACAATATGTTGTCTGATTTGGAAAAATCTGCTGCATTTTCAAACAATGAAATGTTAGAGGACACATCTGACTTTGATAGCATGTACTGTTACCAACATTATGGTCATCACTTTTTACACAAATCCAGTATCCAAAGAAATGTTTTCACAGCTGTAGAAGACAATGGTATGACTACATTAACATCCAGGATTTATTCACTGGGCAACATTGTATTTCTCCTATAGATATACTAGAACAAGACTTGTCCATACTGCAACATGGACAATCTCAACTACGTTCTATTATGCTATTAAGCTGGACGCTGCAATCATTGCACGCTGGTTATGTGCCCTGGCGATTTATCAACAGTACGGCCCTATTTTCTGCAATCAATCTAACTGACAAGCAGAATACGATGGCACAAAGGGGAGAAAAATATACAATGCTGCTTATTGAAAAAATGGACAAGTTACCTTTTACTGTGGCAGAGTCACCATCCACAGAATGGTTAATCCATGGCCATATAACATTACCGGTCACACCTTTCCAGTTTCAATATTCCCTAGAACAAGAACAGGCAGGCAGATACGAAGCGATGGGTAGGGAATTCATCAAGGAATCTTGGGAATTACCATACAGATTTCGATGTAGGAATAGGGACATGGAAGTGTTCCTTTGTGGTACCAATTGCGAGGATTCCTTAAGAGGATCTCTCATATGCCAGGATATCATGCTGCATGGGGCCTGTAATGGTTCAGTTGCAAACTTACCCTTTCAGTTGAAAGGTTCCCCAGCTGCCGTGATTAATCCGGTGTTCAAGTTGCTTTCAAGTGGGAGTTACTTGATGCTGAATGATCAAGGTTGTTGTGGGATGCTCCCGGGCATTGCATATCTTGTCACTCTAAGTTCCAGGGTTACTTGCTGTATGCAAGTATTATTTCCACCGACCCATACAGTCAGTGAGCAGTCAAAATATCGAAAATAATATATCAATATACAATAATATCGAAGTTAAAATATCGAAGGGACAGAATATCGCAGGGACAGAATATCGATGGACAGAATATCGACCCTAAGGTAAGTAATATCGCATTTTTTAATATCGATGTTACTAATATCGATATTTGTATTATTGTTATGTATTTTGTTATGTTTTTAATATGTATGTGTTATATGTGTTTTTGTTAAGTGTTCTACTTGTTTAAAAATATATGTATACAATTTTTATATGTTAATAAAAAAAAATGTAAGTTAATTTTTTTTTTTGTACTGTACCGGGTTGTGGGTTTATAGGGGAATAGGGTGGGAAGTAATTTAATTATACCAAATTAATTATTAATTTTTAGGAATTATAAATTAATTTTAATTATTTTTTGCGTTTAAGTTATGTAGCGGGTTGTGGGTTTATAGGGGAATAGGGTGGGAAGTAATTTAATTGTAATTAAGTTATAATTTATTTTAATTAATTGTTATTGATAATTATATAATTGTTAATTAATTAATAATTGGTAATTAATTTTTATTAATTGGTGATTAATTTTTATTAATTCATTAATTGATCATCATGTAATTTAAATGTAATTAACTTATAATTTATTTTAATTAATTGGTATTGATAATTATATTATTGTTAATTAATTGATAATTGGTAATCAATTATTATTAATTGGTAATTAATTATTATTAATTAGTTATTAATTTTTATTAATTGATTAATTGATCATTATGTTAAGTGT
>CAWUFW010025335.1:0-46352 GCA_963921515.1 Calotriton arnoldi
GCACTGCAGATGTGCCAAAGTCCGCCATCGTAATCGGGCCCTAAGTGTGCAGCTGATTCTAGTTGTGCATGGAAAGTTTCAGGGCGATCCATCAAGCGAGGGACCGAGAAAAAGGTGGGTCAAAAATGTGAATTTCCCATGTTAGTTCCCATAGGGATTTTGAACACGACTACAGACCGAAATTCTGCATGGAAATATAACAAATTTGGCAGAAAGCTAGCTCTTGGTCCTGAAAGACTGCCTTTTGTTATTTGTTGTATATCCGTTCAGTAGTTTTAGAGTTATTAAAAGAAAACTAAATTTGTATACGAAGGGACGCGACCCCTCTGCGAATCCTCTCGATCTTGTGCATAGATCTGATTGGCTGCCAGCACTTCAACCAGGAAGTGTTGGCAGCCACCTTGGGACTCAGACTCAGTTGAGTCCCAAACAAAAACATAAAAAATAAAGATCAGGGGCAGGGTAGGGATACCCTGACTCCCTAGGCCTGGTGCTGGTGTCCCCCAGGGACCCCGCAGGGCCAAAACATATATTTAAAAAAACACTTGCTGTGAAAATCGCAACCGATTCGCAGATTCATAGCAAAAATAAAAAAAGAACAGGCTTGGCTCTATCGCTTGTTTTAAAAAAAGCCCCCGGGTGGGCCAGGCTCCAGGAGTCATGCACATAGATTAAAACAATTAAAGGAGAGGGGTGCACGGGGCTCCTCTCCTGAGGCTATTATGAGCCCTAGGGACCACCACCTCCCCGGGGCCTTACTGAAATTAAGGAGGGGGCTATGGGGACCCCCTCCATTGGGCTCTAAGAGCCCAGGGACCGACACCTCACCAGGGCTTCATTTAAAACAAAGGAGGGGGCTGTTCGAGCCCCACCCACTGGGGCTTACATAAAACCTGGGGACCACCACCTACCGGAGGCAAAATAAATACTAATGGGGGCCCTGTGGACCCACCCGGGCCCATGGAACCACCATTTCGTAGGTGCTGGCCTGTTCTATTTTAAAGAGGGTGGCCGCATTGCCCCCTCTTGGAACTATTAAAGGCCCTGGGGACCACCACACCCCAGGGATTGCTCCTGGTATCTCCCGAGGTGCCCACCCTTGGGAGATAGCAGTTTGCTTTTGCTTGGCAGGAGCTGTGACAGCTCCCACCAAGTGAGAGCACACACTAACTCTTTTACCAGCAAGCAGGAGCTGTCAAACTGCTCCTGCTTGCTGGGAGTGGAATGTTCATATTTAGCAGCTCCCTGCATGCAGGAGCAATGCCGGCTACTGCAGGAGGCAGGGTGCTGGCTGGGACTGTGGGGGCATTAAGGCTCTTTCTGTGGTCCCCATCAAAGCACCCTGTGTGCCCTGGGTTGGGCCAGGGCACCCAGGTGAATGGGGACCCCGGGACAAAATTCGACCTGGGTAGGGGGGATGAGTGGCTCCCCGTACCCCATTGAATTTTGGCCTGACCCCGGAGGGTGGGGTCCCGAGGACCGAAATTAGCCCACTGAGGCGGCCACAAAGCCTGCTTTCACCGTTGCACTAAAGGCAAAACAGAGGGCAGAAAAACAAGCAAAAAAGGCAAAACAGAGCAGAGAGGGCAAAACAGAGGGCAGAAAAGAGAGCAGAAAGGCAAAACATGGCAGAATAGAGCAAAACAGAGGGCAGAAAAAAGAGCAAAAAAGCCCAAATGGAGGGCAGAAAAATTAGCAGAAAAGGCAAAACAGAGGGCAGAGAAATGAGCAGTAAAGGCAAAACAGAGCAGAAGAGGGCAACAAAGCGGGCAGAAAAACAAACTGAAGAGGCAAAACAGAGGGCAGAAAAACGACAGAAAATGCAAAACAGAGCAGAAGAAGGCAAAACAGAGGGCCGAAAAACAAGCAGGAAAGGCAAAATGGAGGGCAGAAAAACAAGCAGAAAAGGCAAAACAGAGGACAGAAAAACTAGCAGAAAAGGCAAAATAGAGCAGAAGAGGGCAAAACAGGGGGCAGAAAAATGAATAGTGAAGGCAAAATGGAGGACGGACAAATGAGCAGAACAGGAAAAATGGAGGACAGAAAAACAAGCAGCAGAAGAGGCAAAACAGAGGGCAGAAAAATTTGCAGGAAGGGCAAAATAGAGGACAGAAAAGCAAGAAATGAGCAGAGGAGGCACAAACGGAGCAGCAGGTAGACAGGCAGCAAGCGGACTGCGGCAAGCTGGGCAGGAGAACAGTTGCAGGGGGACCTGGCATGAGAACCTGCTTAATTTGTACAGAAATTAAACCTTAACAGGAACCACTTACATATATAAACATAGCAGGTGCCCCAGTTGAAGCTCCCCTTCTGTAAAGGACAAATGATGCTAACCTTCTTGGCTTGATGAAGGCAAAACAAGTGTATTTTCTCAGTGAAATCTATATTGAAAAACAATCTGAAATCCTTGTTGACAGTGAATTCATTGTTGATCTATTGGAGCACAATGTGTAGTGAATATCACGAGTGGGTTCTTTCTTGTCCTTACCTGGTGAGAGCAGAGTCCATGGTTCTCCCTTAAACTACTACAAGTAGCAGTGTGCAATGGTCTTCCCACCTTTTGCCAGGATGACGGACAGCTTAACAAGAGGCCACCCAGCCCATTTCCTGATGATTTTGTTGACATGTTCTTAATAGGAATATAAGGACGTCTCCACCAAACAAAGAAGCACTCAATATAGTTCAGAGGAAGGACCCTTGTTTGGTGGAGATTTACCTCTTTGTAGTCTTGTTGTCTTCTCTATAGCAGGATTCATGTTATCACAGATTTCTGGATGAAGACACATGTGGAACAATCACAATGCAGAAATTAAACGCTCATAAGGTCGCTGGAGACTTACCCAGCTGTAGTGTAGCATAAGCACTAGGCATTTACCCAATGAGGCAGCACTTACTAATTAACCAGTAGAAAGCACTCCAGTTAGTTAGACATTTTGCGTGAAACTGTGGACTCTTGTTGGATAAAGGGACAGGTGATGTTCGATTCTGGCCCAGTCATTCACACAGCTACTGACACACCCACACAGATACCCTCTAACTTTCAGCTACTCTCATATCCACTCACAGACCCATAAAGCCACTCACACACCCATACAGTCACTCGCACACCTACTCACACACTCATACAACCACTCATGTACCTACTCAAAGACCCATACAGTCACTCACACATCAACATAACCACTCACACACCCACTCATAGTCCCATATAGCCACTCACACACCCACTTACAGATCCATACAGCCATGTACAAATCCACTCACACACCCACCCAGCTACTCACACACCAACTCACAGACCCACAGAGCCACTCACACACCCACTCACTGACTAAAAAATCCATTCACACACCCTCAAAACTACTCACACTCCTACTAATACACACATACAGACACTCACACACCCACTCACAGACCCATACAGCCACTCAAACACCCAGTCACTGACCCATACAGCTACTCACACACCCACTCACCAACCAATACAGACACTCACACACACACTCTCAAAGATTACAGGGTACAGTTAGGAAATCAAATGTAAAAAACCTTAGACATTCACTGAAGAAAACAAAGGTAACAGGGACGTTATAGTTAGGAAATAGAAATTAACTGACAAAAACAAATATTACAGGGACGCTATAGTTAGGGTCAGATTTCACACATACAAAACCCTTGAAAATCAGCAGTTATAG
This sequence comes from Calotriton arnoldi, assembly GCA_963921515.1. Taxonomy (NCBI): domain Eukaryota; kingdom Metazoa; phylum Chordata; class Amphibia; order Caudata; family Salamandridae; genus Calotriton; species Calotriton arnoldi. The sequence continues at coordinate 3,696 of CAWUFW010025335.1, forward strand.
TTACCTGAACTAACTATAACTTACGCCCCCGCAATGCACTGCATATGAACTCACATATTAGATCACTCATGACATGATCAGTGACATCACTGGCGACATCACTAATAACATCTGAAATGGCATCACTGATGACATCATCCAGATGAGTGTAAGTATTTTTTAAGAGTTTATGATTGTAAAACATATATACTAAGCTACTACAAAAGTTAAATTAGTATACTATCTGTACATATTATGTGAGTGGCTGTGTGACTGCATGTATCCGTGTGTGAGTGGGTGTCTGAGTGGCTGTATAGGTGAATGAGTAGGTGTGTGAGTGGTTGTATGAGTGAGTGAGTGGGTATCTGAGTGACTCTATGGATGAGTGAGTGCTTGTGTGAGTACTTGTATGGGTCTGTGAATGGGTATGTGAATGGTTGTGTGGGTGTGTAAGTGGGTGTATGAGAGGTTATATAGAGGTATGAGTGGGTGTGTGAATGGTTCTGTGGATAATGTCATCAGTGTTGTCGTTTGAGATGTCATCAGTGATGGCATCAGGAATATCACTGACCATGTCATGACTGATGTAATATGTGAGATCATAAGCAGTGCATTACGGGGCATAAGGTATAGTTAGCTCAGGTAACTATAACTGCTGAATTTAACTGGTTTTGCACAAGTGAAATCTGAGCCTAACTATAACATCTTTGTAACCTTTGTTTTTTCAGTGAATTTCAAAGTTTTTTTAATGTTATTTCCTAACTATAACGTCCCAGAAACTGTTGTTTTTTTCAGTGAGCTTCTGCGTTTTTTTAAATGTTATTTCCTAACTATAATGAACCCTGGAACCTTAGGATTCTTTACTGAATTTATATGTTTTTTTTATTTTATAACCCAACTATAAAAATCCATGTAACCCTTGAGTTCTTTAGAGAATTTCTAAGGTTTTTTAAATAAGGTTTCCTAATTTACCTCAGTTTTATATCAATTATATTTCCTAACTATAATGTCCCTGCAACGTTTTGTTTTTTAGTGAAATTCTAAGGTTTTTTAAGTTGGTTGTGAGGTGTCAGGAGTAATATGTAGCTTATATTTTTATATTTTTTTATTTTTGGGAGTCGCAGATCTGTTGCGATGTGTCGTGGGGGAGTCGCGACTCCTGTGTGATTTTGGCAGGACTGAAACAGATATATAAACACTTTAAAAGTTTTGCTTAAGGTAAGTAGCTTTCTAAAAAAGTAATAAAAGTAGTATAACTATAGATGAACATTTTTTAAAGATGCTTTTAATACATTTTCTGGAGTCGCAATGCCATCACGACCCATGCCGTCAAGTATTTCCGGAGTCTCAAGAGTGTCGCGACTCTGGCGTAATTTTGGCAGCATAAAACACATATATAGACTCTTTAAAGGTTTTTTATAAGGTACGAGGTTTACTAAGAAAGTATTAAAAGTTCTATAATTGTAGAGAAAATCATTTTGAAGGTCGTGACAGCGCTGCAAATCCCATGTGAGACAGAAACAAATCGATTTCATAGGTTTGATGCCTTTCTATCATAAATAGAGGAAGGTCCCACCCCTTTTCTCCATCTTTTTGGTGTGTCTGTCTATTTTGACACCTCTGTATGCTCTGTAAGAATTGTGTTATTTTGTTTGGTGTTTGACTCCATATTTTTGGGTGAGAAAGATGGCATCTGCTCCTCCTGTGCATGGCAACTCCTACCAGCAAGATGAGGCTGTGAAACAAAAGGAAAGCTTTGTTTGGACTTTTTTCTAAATACCACCAGAATTCCATGATTTGCAATAAGATTCTCTCTAGAGGGTCTGATAAAAGTATTCTTGTGGTACTTCATCTATGATGAAGCACCTCCAAACGATGCACTCCACCCAGCTCAGACAAGCAGAGAGAGAGAGAGAGACCAGTGAGCAAGCAACATCTGCTGGAGATGGTACACAACTGGGAATCTCATCTGCTCCTGCACTTTCTTCAGATCCTCCAGCCTCTTTTTCAGAGTTTGTAGGTGTTGAACAATTTTGTTTAAAGTGTAAGAAAATATTGAGCATGGGGAGCAGTCTGTCTCTGCTTTAGTTACAACCATTAACACCCATAAGTGTTAGTTTTCTTTTTTCCCAGTACAAGTTTTGTGCCTTTGGTTAAGAAGCACTATGCTTTGAATTTTTGAAAATAAAGAAAACACCAAAATTGTTACAGACTACAAAACAAAAATCTAAAAAACTAAAAAAGAAAAGAAAAAAACAATGTTTCTTGTTAGACCTACCAATTTTGGTTTAAGAAAGAATATTTATTTGTTATATGTATGTTTGTCACAGTGTGAATATGTCTTGTTCTCTCTGTCAGTGTATGACTTAGTATATAGATGATTGACTGGGTGTGTGATTAACTATATGGGTGACTGAGTGTGTGTGTGTGTGAGTGGCTGTATGTGTGAGTGAGTGGGTGTGTGAGTACTATATGGGTGAGTGAGTGGCTGCGCGCATAGCTGTATGGTCGAGTGAGTGCCTATATGGGTGAGTGAGTGCATGTCTCTGTATCCATATGGGTCTGTCAGTGCTGTGTGGGTATCTGTATGGGTGAGTGGATGTGTGTATGAGTGGTTGTGTGAGTGTCTGTATGAATAGTTGTTTGACTGGGTATGTGAGTGGCTCTATGGGTGAATGAGTAGGTGTGTTAGTGGTTGTATCGGTTTGTGAGTGGGTGTGTGAGTATCTCTATGGTTTTTTTGAGTAGATGCAATAGTAGACTATGGATGACTGAGTGGGTATGGCAGTGGCTGTTTAGGTGAGTGAGTGATTGGATGTATGATTGGTGTATGGGTGAGTGAGTGGGTGCATAAGTGGTATATGGGTGAGTGAGTGACTGTGTGAGTATCTGTGTGAGTGAGAGGCTGTGTGACTAGAGTATGATTAAATGACTGGGTGTGTCAGTGGCTGTATGGGTGAGTGAGTGAGCATATGAGTGGTGTATGGGTGAGTGAATGAATGCATGAGTGGTGTATGGGTGAGTGAATGAGTGCATGAGTGGTGTATGGGTGATTGAGTGGGTGCATGAGTGCCTGTATGGGTGATTGAATGGGTGCATGATTAGCTTACATGATTAGCTTTAAGAGTGTGTGTTTGGGTGTGACTGTGTCAGTGGTTTTATGGGTGAATGAGTATCAGTGTCAGTGCCTGTATGGGTGGGTGACTAGGTGTATCAGTGACTGTATTGATGAGTGACTGGCTGTATCAGAATGTGAGTGGGTGTGCCAGTGGCTGTATATGTGACTAACTGTGTGCAAGTAGTTGTATGAGTTAGTTTCAGGGTGTGTGAGTGACTTTATGAGTGAGTGAGTCTCTGAGTTGCTGTATCACTGCATAAGTGAGTATCTGTAATAGTATTTCTCATTTTAGTAATGGATTTTCTTTTACCCTTTTTTATTGTTTTCTGGTTTTGAAGTTGTATACCATAATCAATGTATTTTATAAATATTCATTTATCAACAGTGAGGAAAAAACAATCACAATCAATATTAAAACATACCCAGTTCACAATTCAACACTTTTGCATGGGGATTTTTCAACATTCCCTCCTGGCAAAAGAAACTGGTGGCAAAACATATCAAGTGCTCTTTAAACATGAAGACCCTCTCCATGAGTATGTCGAACAAGTATTTCTGTGGCACTACAAGTATATCAACAGATCTAAAGGTGTGTCATTGCAAATACTGTAGTTAACCGCTTCGCTGCGGCCGGAATTCCCCCGCTGTGCTGAGGAATTCCACGTGTGCGTGGTTCGGACGGCCCCCGGCCGTCCTCCGCACACGCCCACCATGACATCAGACGGCCGGGGGCCGTCCGATGCACACAAGGGGTTAAACAAAAAGAATATAAATATAAATCAGCATTTGATTCACAAAATTCCAGAAACTTAATAGTACACATTGCTTATTCTGTTACAGTATATCACAATTTAGTAAAACATTTCATTTTCCATTTTTTACTGTTCTCAGCTTTCATATTTGTTCACTATAAAAGGTGTACTATATGAAGCTTTATACTTGAACAGTGGGGAAACAAACAATCATATTGATTGTAGGAAAAACAAACCGGCACAGTATATCACTGTAGTTAAGTGACACTATGCATTGCACTCACTGCAATTCCTTAATCACATGTGTTTCCTACAGATACTATACTACTCTAAACAAACCTAACTTAAAAATATTTGTTTTATTATTATACCAGGTACAATACTACTATAAAATAGAAATAACACTTAAATTTTGGAGATCCTTTTGAAAACATCAGCTCTGTTAGGTTGATTGAAGTCTAAAACTCTCATGATCCATGTAGACAAAATCACATACATTACTTTTTTTTCACAAACAGTACATAGAAGTTTGGTCGAAGAAACAAAAGGTGACATTTTTGTTGTTTGAAAGGCAGATTTTCTTTCAGTTTAAGGTTCCTGTGATTGCATTGTATCCATCCAGTTTCCCACTTTAATTAGAGAGTGTAGTATTTAGATATTATACTAACTCCTTTGTGGAAGATAAAAGGACTCTTGAATTTTGGAGAACTTTGCAAAGACATTTCCCCTGATAGGCCGAATGAAGTCTAAAACACTGATGTCCCATGTAGAAGAAACACCTACATTACTTTTTTCCACAGAAATACTCCTTAGATTTTTGGTTGAAGAAACAAAAGGAAAGAATTTCGTAGTTTGAAAGGCAGTTTTGGTTTGAACTTAAGGTTGCTGTCATTGCATTCCGTCCACCCAGTTTCACTCTTTAAAGAGACAGTATAGTGTCCAGATGTTACATTAAGTCCTTCATGAAACACGACAGCCATAGTAGTATAAGTCCATCTAGAAATTTATATTTGTCCTGCTTTGACATTTGTAATTTCGGTTTCCAATTTAGATCCATCTGCTTTGGATCGTTGCAGCATTAATATAAGGTTTTCCACTTCTTTGTATATGGAATGTCGGCGTAACCGCAGATCTACAATTTGGGCAGTTCATATTTTGGTTAGCCGTTTTAATCAATCTGTCAAAAGGCGCAGTTTTGGAATCCCGTAGTGTTAAGTACAGAAATCTCTCTGAATTTATTTGAGTGGTAGACATAAAAGAGCAATTTTCACAGTCATGGTTCCATTTGTAATTCAGTCCAAATAAGTAATCTATGTTTGTTTCTTCTTCTTCTAAATATCCAAGCAGGAACATTATAAATTCATGTGCATCTTATTGAGTATTCTGAGTAAATGGTACTGACCAACTACATATATCTACTAGATTTTGAATGCCTGACACACAATGTATTAAGGAAACATTGTTGCAAAGAACACAGTGCAGAACATAATCTCTTCTGTGCTTTCTGTTCTAATGCATTTTCTAAGATGGGGTAAATGAAACAGTACATTGAGAACAACATTTGCATAGCAGTTGACACCAGAACTGTTTGACAAGTGGTAACCTACTATCTCTCCCACATTATCCAGTTTTCTCTGCTTAACATCTTTCTTGTTCTACTTCTTTTCAGCAAGATCTGTAGATTCTTTTGTGAGCTTCCGCTTTGGACAGTCTATCAGTTTTTCATAAATGGAATACTATCCTAAATTAGGAGCATACACACTTCTTAACCGATTGTACTATCTGGCACAACTTGCATCAGCACTAACTTTTGTGTCATTAAAATCAACCAAAAACAAACCGGACAAGTTCTTACCCGAGACAATGCAACATATTACATAACTTCTTTAAACAGAGTACTACCAATATTAATAAAAGCTGCACCTGCACTTAAACCCTGAGATTTATGGATAGTTACAGCGTACACTAGAGACACTTGGGACTGTTGTCTCTGGACATATAAGTCTTTTACAAGCAACAAATGTACTACACATTGGCCAATCTGCTTCACACCATCAATCTGATCAAATTTTATGGCTAAGTAGTGAACCTCATCCCTATTTGAAAAATTAATGAAATAATAATTTTACTCATAGCACCATTTACGAATCCTTCCTCAACACTTAAATTTCTATGAAAAATTACTCTACAGTTTTTGCATACACGTAAACACTTTTCTAATCCTGCAGTCTTGGATACAGATTTCTCCAATTAATCCAATTTTGCTTGTAGCTTTCCACTTAGCAGTAGTGTTACTCTCTGGTGTTCCATTTTGTCAATAGCTGTAACTTCCAAAATTTCTTCTTCCTTCAGTTTTAGTAATTGTTCATTAAAATTGGAGCACTCTTGAAGTGTAGGCATTACACAGACTATAGATTTGCCTGCTGATTTCTAAGGTATGTTTCCCCTCCCATGTCAGAACTACCCCAGTCTAATGTCCCTCAGAATATTTCCGTATTCCATGTTGGATGCTTGAAGCATATTCCTCAGTAGTTCCTTGTATTTGAAGCTTAGCCACATTTTTATATTGCCAATATTTCCCAAAGACTTCCAGTTTTCATCATGTAAAAGTGTCTTGAAAACAGGGTATCCTCTGAAAGAGGTATGTTGCAGTAGATCTGTTGCATTCTCAAGAGTATGCATCAAGTAAGCATAAAGTTTAAGACCATGCTCACCTCATCAATGATCAAAAGCTTCAGTTTCTTCAACACTCTTGACACCTTATGACAAGCTTCACTGGATAACTTTGGGATTGCAATTTATTGTCATGTTCAACCGGCAGCATTAGTAAATGATGGAGAGTAATTCCTTTAATGTTGTGTGCAGCCAATCCAGTGGATAATGTTACTACACACAATAAATTTGATTCTGTAGTCCTCTGTAGGTAAGTTGTGAGAACTTTAAATAAAAAGCTTTTTCCTGTGCTAGTTTGACCACTGATGTATAATAGTATTGGCTTTACTGATGAACATGTGCAATCTTTCTCCTTGTGGAGGAATCTGTGCTCTATTTTTTCTTTTACCTCCACATAAATTTGTTTCTGCTCGTCGTTCAGTTATCTAACTAACTGTTCGAAATCAACACTTCCCTGTTTTGCTTGTTCCATTGAAGTTTGCACCTCATTCATGGCTATTGCTGCTTTGTTTTCAATAATGGGTTGTCCAAGAGGATCTTGACTCAGTGGTCCAGAACTTTGGCTGCTTTGTGAGCTCCCCTTAGCTATCTCAGCAGCAATAATTTCCTCCTGTTCAATCTCATCATTTAACATTTGCAAATAGCTTTCAAAGACTGAACACAAAATGATGTATTTTTCAGCATTCAAAGAATATTTGTAGCAGTCATAGACTCCACGTAATTCCAATTCAGCATGCCAAGGCATGAAGAGTTGTGCAAGTGGCAAATAGAAAAACTATCTTATGTCTGGAGTTTGGCAGCAAAGTTTTCTGTGGTTAATTAGATTTCCTTTTTAATGTCTCACCGCCATATCCAACTACGGCATATTTCCCTCCTTCTATGTTTTCTATTACATTCCTTTTGTATCTGTAGTGTTGAAGTATTTCATAAGGGCACATGTCTTCTAAATTTTCACTCCTTCTTGGATAGTACGTGTCTAACATATTTGATTTCACAATGTCTGTACCTTCCGGGTCAAACTCTGGCAGGTATTGACTTTCACGGAAAGACTTTAACACTCTATTTCATGTACTTGCTAGGCCTAGACTTACCCAAACAATTCCCCTTGACTTTGAGGACAAACTGACCGTGCTCAACTGATCACAGCACTCATAGGATTCCATCTCTTTATGGGAAAGCATTTTCAAGCTGAAGCTGTACAATTCCTTGGATAGAGTCTCTCCTGCAGAAATCTCCTCCCATTCTCATTCTCTTCACTATTAAGGTAAATAGTTTACGCTTCAAGGCAAATGCTTTATGAAGTACACTTTCTATGTTTTCTTTCTGCTTGTAAGCTGCTATTCTTCTCTTATATTGCTTTATATTTCTTTACAAATTTTGTACTACCCTACTTTTAAACATTCTTCTTCTTATGTCTTTGTATTTTTTCTGTCTTGCTGTGAGATAAGTTCTTTTTGTAGAACTTTTTCTAGTTTAAACATGAGTTACTGCTTTTCGTTTCTGAGTTCTTGGTAAAGCTTCCTTCTTGTTCACATAACTTTCCATATTTTTTATTTTTATTAAAACTGTTTTGAAACTCTTTAGTTTTTTTACGAGCAGATCTTGTTTTCTATGCACCATCTTGTTTTTTGTTCTCTGTCATTTGCAGGTAGTACTGTTTCATTTGTGCTTTTCTCCTCTGTTCCTTTATTGTCATCTTAACTTCTTCTCCTGGAAAAGAAGGAGATATCTGAAAACAAAATATAGTATACATTTTACGTTCCATACTTCAAGCAACTAAATAGTAAATACCTACATAAGTCAATGCCAATATTTCATTCCATTCCACACATATTAAACATAGGAGTTCTACTTCCTCTCAATCTATATGTCTTAACTTCTAAACACATATCATCCTGTCCTGTGGCCTACCTACGCCCTACCTTAAGGGTCACTTATTTGTAGAAAAACTAGAGTTTAAGGCTTGGCACAGGGGTTTTAAATACCAAATCAACCTGGCAGTAAAATTGCAAATGCAGACTCTGCAATAGCAGGGCTGAGGCATGTGTAAAGGGCTACTTCTCTGGATGGGTGACTTGATTGTGTCAGTACTTAAGCACATATGTATCAGTCTTTGTGAGGGTGTGTGACTAGATGTCTAACTAACTATATTGGTATATGAGTGGCTCTCTTAGTGATTTTATGCATCTGTAGAACTGTACGCAAGTAACTGTATAGGTAGCGTACTGACTGTTTTAGCAAGTATTTGGGTATGTAACTGTGTGTGCAAATGGATCTGATACTGTTGGATACATAAGGGGTATGTCAGTGTGTGAGTGAATGTCTAAATACTTGTCACTGTCTGACTGGGTGTGTGAGTGTCTCTATTGTTTTCTAATTTGATACGTGAGTTACAGTGTGGGAGGCAGACTGGATGTATAACTGGGCACATGGGGGTGTTAAGTGCGCATGAAACTCACTAAAACTTCAAAGTGTATGTCTTGCCTTTTAAGCACATACCAACCTGCCTATCACCTATATACGGCCTCCTTTACAGGTGGTTTATATGTAATAGAAGGGGAGCTTAAGTCTTGGCAAGGGGTTTTAAATCCAAGTTGACTTGGCAGTAAAACTGCATACACAGGCTCTGCATTTGCAGGCTTGAGACGTGTTTAAAGGGCTACTTCTCTGGATGGTTGACTTTATTGTGTCAGTACTTGAGTACATATCTAAGTTAGTGTTTCATTCCCTCTTTGTGAGTGTCATTGTATGTGTAAGTAACTATATCAGTATATGAGTGTCTCTCTTAGTAACTCTATGAGTCTGTAAATGTGTATGCAAGTGGCTGTATGGATAGCTCACTGGCTGTGTTACTGAGTGTTGGGGTATGTAACTGTGTAGGCAACTTGCTCTGTTAGTGCTGGATACATAAGTGATGTGTGGGTATGTGAGTAAATCTCTAAGTGCCTCTGTCTCTGTCTGACTGAGTGTGTGAGTGCCTCTATGCTTTTGTAAATAGGTATGTTAGTTGCAGTATGGCTCGGAAACTGAGAGGCTTACTTACAAGGGACACCTTCCTGCTCAAAAAGAATCCATGAAGGTGTTTCCCTCTTTCTATGTGTGCTGCAATATGCAGCACAGATAGAAAGAGGAAGAATTTAGGAGAAATAAGGATATTTCTTCTTATTGCACCTCCCCGGGGAGGCATAAGATTTTGACTCATTTCCAGGTTTACAGATTCTTGTAAATCTGGGAATATGTCAAATGCCATGGGTTATATGCGGGAACACCACCATAACACCAATGGTACGCCTTCCCATTGCAGTATGAGGCAACGCAGTGACTTGCGCTTCATTGGCTCACTCCATATCTACAAGACCATGAGAAGTCATGCAGGGTGGCTTTACGTGGCCTTGCAGATATGGCATAGGCTTGTGCACCACTGGAACATCACAAAAAGTGACGTTCATGCTGCGCACAGGGCTTGTTAAGAAGTCCCTGAATGCATAACTGACCATATGAGGCTGTAAGTGTGCATGAAACTCACTAAAACTTCAAAGTGCATGTCTTACCTTTTAAGCACACACCACCCTCCCTATCACCTACCTACAGCCTACTTTATAGGAGACTTATATATAGTAGAAAGGGAGTTTAACGCTTGGCAAAAGAGTTCTAAATGCCACGTAGACTTGGTAGTAAAACTGCACAAACAGGCTCTGCAGTAGCAAGCCCGAGACATGTTTTAAGGGCTACTTTTCTGGATGGGTGACTTGATTGTGTCAGTACTTCAGTACATATGTGAGTGAGTGTATCTGTCTCTCTTTGGGTGTGTGACTGCATGTCTAAGTAACTATATTGATATATGAGTAGATCTCTTAGTAATTGTATGCATCGGTAAAACTGTATATAAGTGGCTGTATGGATAGCTTGCTGACTTTCTTATTGAGTATTTGAGTATGTAAGTGTGTGTGCAACTGGCTCTATTACGGTTGGATACATAAGTGGTATAACAGTATGTGAGTGAATGTCTAAGTGTCTCTGTCTAACTGGGTGTGTGAGTGCCTCTATGCTTCTGTACTAAATAGGTTTATGAGTTGCAGTATTGGGTGGGAGACTGGAAATATAATTGGGCATATGGGTCTGTTAGTGTGCATGGAGATCACAAAAACATCTAAGTGCATGCCTTACATTTTAAGCACATACCACCCTCCCTATCACCTACTTACAGACTACTTTCCTGGTGTCTTATATGTACTTGAAGGGGAGTGTAAGGCTTGGCAAAGGGGCTTTAAATGCCAGGTTGACTTGGCAGTGAAACTGTACACACAGCTTCTGCAGTAGCAAGCTCAAGACATGTTTAAAGTGTAACTTGTCAGGATGGGTGTCTTGATTGTCTCAGTACTTGAGTACATATCTAAGTTAGTGTTTCAGTCCCTCTTCTGTGTTTGACTGTTTGTGAAAGTAACTATATCACTATCTAAGTGCCTCTCTTAGTATTTCCATGGGTCTGTAAATCTCTTTGCAAGTGGCTGTAAGGTTAGCTTACTGGCTGAGTTAGTGAATGTCGGGGTATGTAACTGTGTGTTCAACTGGTTCTGGTACTGCTGGATGCATAAGTGCTGTGTGGCTGTGTGAGTGAATGTCTAGGTGCCTCTGTCTCTGTCTAACTGGTTGAGTGACTGCCTCTATGCTTTCATAAGTAGGTTTATGACTTGTAGTATTAGGTGGCAGACTGGATGTATAACTGGGCATATTTGTCTCCAAATGCACATGTAACTCACTGAAACTTCAAAGTACATCTCTCAGCTTTTTAAACAGATAGCACCCTGGTCAGTGACCTACCTACAACCTATCTCAGGGAAGATTTATATCTATAAATAAAGGAGTTTAAAGCTTGGCAAGTGGTTTTTAATGCAAACTCCGTCTGATAGTAAAACTGCATATACAGCCTCTGCAGTAGCAGGCCCAAGACATGTAAAAAGGACTACTTGTCTTGATGGGTGTTGGACTTGGCCCTTTTTGGCAGGGTCACCCCTAAACTTTTTGCCTTGTCTGTGACCTGGTGTTGGTGGTTTTAGGCCTCTGGGCACTTTAGCACTGTGGTCCAGTGTAAAGTGTGTGCGCTCTCTGTGTACATTGGTGAGATTGGCCTGCCCTCCCATAGGAATGCATTGGGGATTCCCTGATCAGTGTGTGTCAGTGGTAATTCATGGTATGGGAGGAGCAGAGTGGTCGAGTTTAGTATGTATGAAATTGTGAGAATAAAGGGTGCGCAATGGTGTGCGCAGATTTATTATGACTGTGGGAGAAATGCCACTTTTAGAAGTTGGCATTTCTTTGCGCTATGTATCTGCCTGCCTGATGTGAATTGCATGTCTGGCTTGTGTGTGACAGGGGCTGGGAGGTGTGTGTGGCTCCAGGAGGGGCAGGGTGAGTCAGCACTAGGCTGAATGGGACATCTGTGCTGGGAGTAGTGGGAGGAGTAATCCCCTGACTCTGAATAGGACTGTGCCCAGCCTGGACAATGCTGGCTCCGCCCCCTGTGGTGCATCTGATCACCTAGCCCCCACCTGACAAAGGGGAAGAGGGCTAGGAAAACAAAGTGCTCCAAATCCCCCCTGAACCAGTTGCATCTGGTTCCCCCATGCCCTGTACTACAGACAAAGGAAAATGAAGTATAAATGTAGGGGCTGTGACCCCATGAAATTGTTCAGTTCTATGCTGGTGTGCTGTTCCTGACTTGGGGGCTTGCTGCTGCTGGGGCCCAGGAGGAACCGCCATGGGGGCTTACCTCCCTGCTGGAGGGCCCTGTGTGCTGGCCTCCCTGGGCCCAGCTAGGCCCCTTGGACCTGAAAGAACTTGTTGCTTGGACCCTTTTACTCTTCTTTGATAGTCCAGGACCTTCAGGACCTTTTTGCTGCATTTTGCGACCTGTGAGCGCTTTATTTTAATTTTCCGCAAAGAAGGGGGAGAGTGAGGGCTGCGCAGCGCTGTGCTGCCACTCTTTAAAATGGAATCCCGACGTAGGGATTCCCCCGTGATGATTAACTGACGGGTGCCCACCCCGCGTTTTCCTCTACGTATTCCGGGTGCCCACCCCGCCTATTTTGAGGTTTCAAATGCGGGTGCGCACCCCGCTGATGCTTTGTTTTTATTGCGGGTGCCCACCCCACGTTTGTCGAGGAAATCACCACCGCGGCCTGAGCCGCTAAAGAAATCTTCTCCGGGCCGCTGCTCAGTGTGACCCGGAAGTCAGGCGTTGCCTTTGCCTGGTTGTGGGCGGGGCCTATTACGGGAGGCCGGAAGTCTGCGCGGGGCTCCCGGAAGCCTGGGAGAGCCCTGCACATCTGGAGAGAGAAGTCCCGGGTCCCAGGAGGGGGCCCGGGTGAAGTGAGGTGAGGTCTGGAGCCCAAGGAGGAGCAAGAGGCTATGGAGCCTCGTGGGCTCCCTCCGCTACTCTCCAAGCCTGCCCCCACCTGCCAGAAGGGGAGGCAGGCCCACGGAGATCACCGGCGACCGGAGGAGTCCTGTGCCAGAGCCCGGTGAGTAGGGGCTTCTCCCTTGTGTGTGCCTACCGAGGCACATTGTTGGTGCTTCCATGAGCGGACCCGCCGTTGCGGGCCGCTCCAACGTTGGGGCACATTTGTTTAAAACGCCCCAGTGGGGCCCCGAGGGCACAGATGTGCCAGGGCCCCTTCACTTTGTTTATCTCAGCTGCCCCGCTTGCAGAGGGCAGCTGCACCGATGGGGTAATTTCATTTAAAGAGGCCCAGTGGGGCTGAAGGGGCACAGATGTGCCAGGGCCCCTTTACCTGATTGCCAGCTGCGCCGCACCAGCGCGGGCAGCTGCAGTGAGATGGGCATATGTGTTAGAAGTCCCTGAGTGGGACAGGAGGGCACAGTGAGTGTCCAGGCCCCATTGGTTTTTCACAGCTGCACGGCAAGTAGCGTCAGCTGCAACGTTTAGGCCAACAGTTCTTTGGGGGCATTTTTCAGTGAGATAGGAGTGAGGTACACTCCTTTGCCCCAGCGCAATTGTGCACGTGGATTCTGCTGCATTGGCAGCCTCCCTGACATTTGGACATAGGGCATTTGAGCCCCTTTGAGAAGGCCAGTTGGCCAGGGGGACTGTTAGGTTTGTAGGGCGCCAGGCCCTAAGGTGATTTATGTGGTGCTAGGAAATGTGATTCATGTCCTGAGAGTTATGCACCGTGATTTATGCCTCTAATGTGGTTTATGTTTATGAGGTGATTTGCATTCTATGATTTATGTTTAGGAGGTTATTCCCTAATCTAAGAGTTCTGTTTATGTGCTACTGCATAATGTATTTATGCTTGTGAGGTTATGGTCTAATATGTTTAGACTTATGAGATGATTGCATAATGTGTTTATGCTGGTGAGGTTGGCGCAGAATGTATTTCACGCCTAAATGTGATACTGTGCATAATATGGTTTATGTTACAGGATGATGCTCAGTACAGTGTTGGCCAGTGATTACTGGTTGTGTTCTACGTTTATGATATGTCGTACATTTACTAAGTTCACTTTGTGATGGTTCTGACAGTGGTCCAGTTGGCCCTGTCAGGTGTACATAATCCCTTGTAGATATTACCTAATGCCAGGTGGCGCAATGTATATTATGTGATTACTATTCTAATGTGTTATGAGAATACAAAGGCTATTTTTGATATAACCTTGTGTGGAGTTCCTTTTGTGGTGTGCCTAGTATGTTGTTGCTGTGTGCGTGTTGCGCAAACGCTTTACACATTGCCTCCGGGATAAGCCTGACTGCTCGTGCCAAGCTACCAAGGGGGTGAGCAGGGGTTATCTTCGGCGTGTAACTCCCTCGCCCTGACTAGAGTGGTGGTCTCTGCCTGGCTTTGGCGCAAGCCTTAGCCAACCAGAGATCCCATTTCTAACATTGGTGGCAGCGGTGGGATAGGACTTGCATTTGCGCAGTACCACAGCGACAACTGGTTGCACTACAAGCTCTGCATTTTAGATAGTCACATGGAAAGGGATTATTGTGTCTGAGTTTGTTTTAAGAGTCATTTCTTTGAAATGTGTTTTATTGCACTATGAGTTGGGTGTCCTGCCAAGGACAGAAACCAGAGAATCTGGAGGAGTGACTGCCCTTGTGCAGACTGCTGTCTTGGGTTGGCCTAAAGCTGAAGGAGGGACTGCCCTTGTGCCATCGTGCTATTTCTTGGGTTGGCCTGATGCTGAAGGAGTGACTGCCCCTGTGCTGTCTGCTGGTTCTAGGGTTGGCCTACAGTGGTAACTTAATTGGCATGGAGTAACTGGCTCGGGAGGGTAGATTATCCCCTAAGTGCAGTGTAAGTTTTCTGGAATCCCCAGTAAGGGTGGGATCCAGTGGTGGCAGCAAGATGAAGTCCAGTGCAGGAAGTCCCATTCCCAGTTCCCAGAGTATGGTACCTGGTTCCCGGTTAAGAGGGGGACAGGTTGAGATTCAGGGGCAGTAAGATGCTGTCTCACCAGTCTTGGGGGGGGAGTATGTGGATGAGTGTTCTGGTGCACTGGACGTTTTGGGTGATTGGTTAGCACGGTAAATGGTGTTAAAGGGCTGTTCAATCTGTTTTGTCAGAGAGAACACGCCCCGTAATTGTTTTCCGGAGTCGCGCCAACCCCTGTTGGAGTTTGTGAGTTCTTTGATTCTAGGGAGCTTGCATTGGGGAGTGATACTAGAGGAATGGTGCAGGTATCTTCCAACCCAGAGTGGTGGAAGTGGTTCAGAGTAGCCCAGCTAGGTAACCTTATAGTGAGTAGGTTGTAGGGACTCACATCCTGTCTCGCAGGAGAAGGAGCGAGATTGGGCTGTTTCCCGAAGTGCCCACACCCCAGTCTCCAGTACTGGATGGTTCTTAGAGGGAACACCAGGTAGGGAACCTAGTCTGTCCTGTTGGACCGTTCTTCGAGGGGGATCTCCCCGTGTTAGGTGAGCTGGGAGTTTCTGTAATCAGGCCTCCATCAGTTCTAGTGTCTGGCAGTGCCACTCCTAAGTGGAGGGTGCAGAAGTTCAGATTGAGGGGTGAGAGGGGGAAAGAGTCCTCAGTGGAAGAACCAGTGGGTCAGGGGCCAGCCAGAAGGGCTGAGTCACCAATGAGTGACCAGGGTGACGCCACTTCTGTCCTGGGGCATCTTCACGCACTGTCAGAGGGACAGGAGGTCATGAGCTCTGCGCCAGGCAGACTGTCACACGACACATTAGTTATGTGTCACCCTCAGGGGGGGGCATGCGTGCTCCCCATGAAGTCCTGGTTTGCCGGGCATCGAACCAAAGGGTAACGTCCCTGGGTTGGGGAGCCAGGTTCAGGTGTTTCCTGTCCTGGACGGAAGGGCAACTGTAATCAGTGTCCTGACCGGTTTGCCTTCTAGGGGTACCACTCCAGTTGGGAGGGTATAGGGCTCTGGAAGCGGGTGCAGAGGGAGGGAGTCCTCGCCTCTGACCCCGGTGCAGCCGGTGAGCTTAGATCCCAGGTGGTAGACCAGTTGATGGAGAGAGGTCCTGAACTGGTGGGAGAGTTGTGTTCTCGGGTGCTTCTCCTGGGAGAGTGCGGAACGCCAGAAGAGAGGTAGGGTGAGGAGATGCTTTGCCCGTGCCCTCTGGTCAGCCTGAGGGTGCGGACCCTAGGTTGGAGGATCAGTGGCAGTTTGGAACTACACTGAGAGGAAGAGTGGAGAATGGCTATTATGTGCCAGGGGTTACTGCCCCCCCACTCTGTGGATTGGCAAGGACCAGTGGCATCTGGGTGGCCTAGGGCCTGGTCCTGGCCGTGGACAATTAGGGAGTGCCAGTGTGGTAGCCTAGTTGGGCCTGAGAGGTTTTTTCCAGAGGGAACCACATGGGTCCAGAGTGGCGTAGAACCGGAGGGTGTCCCTGCAGTGCAGGCCCGCATCCGTGTTCTCTCGCCCGAAGCAGGGAAGCCCATCAAGGTTGTGATTGGTCTACCCTGCGTTTTGGCTGGAAGGGGGTTGTGTTGGACTTGGCCCTTTTTGGCAGGTACACCCTTAAACATTTTGCCTTGTCTGTGACCTGGTGTTGGTGGTTTTAGGCCTCTGGGCACTTTAGCACTGTGGTCAAGTGTAAAGTGCGTGCGCTCTCTGTGTACATTGGTGAGATTGGCCTGCCCTCCCATAGGAATGCATTGGGGATTCCCTGATCAGTGTGTGTCAGTGGTGATTCATGGTATGGGAGGAGCAGAGTGGTCGAGTTTAGTATGTATGAAATTGTGAGAATAAAGGGTGCGCAATGGTGTGCGCAGATTTATTATGACTGTGGGAGAAATGCCACTTTTAGAAGTTGGCATTTCTGTGCGCTATGTGTCTGCCTGCCTGATGTGAATTGCATGTCTGGCTTGTGAGTGACAGGGGCTGGGAGGTGTGTGTGGCTCCAGGAGGGGCAGGGTGAGTCAGCACTAGGCTGAATGGGACATCTGTGCTGGGAGTAGTGGGAGGAGTAATCCCCTGACTCTGAATAGGACTGTGCCCAGCCTGGACAATGCTGGCTCCGCCCCATGTGGTGCGTCTGATCACCTAGCCCCCACCTGACAAAGGGGAAGAGGAGCTTGGAAAACAAAGTGCTCCAAATCCCCCCTGAACCAGTTGCATCTGGTTCCCCCATGCCCTGTACTACAGACAAAGGAAAATGAAGTATAAATGTAGGGGCTGTGACCCCATGAAATTGTTCGGTTCTATGCTGGTGTGCTGTTCCTGACTTGGGGGCTTGCTGCTGCTGGGGCCCAGGAGGAACCGCCAAGGGGCTTACCTCCCTGCTGGAGGGCCCTGTGTGCTGGCCTCCCTGGGCTCAGCTAGGCCCCTTGGACCTGAAAGAACTTGTTGCTTGGACCCTTTTACTCTTCTTTGATAGTCCAGGACCTCCAGGACTTTTTTGCTGCATTTTGTGCCCTGTGAGCGCTTTATTTTAATTTTCCCCAAAGAAGGGGGAGAGTGAGGGCTGCGCAGCGCTGTGCTGCCGCTCTTTAAGAGGGAATCCCGACGTAGGGATTCCCCCATGATGATTAACTGGCGGGTGCCCACCCCGCGTTTTCCTCTACTTATTACGGGTGCCCACCCCGCCTATTTTGAGGTTTCAAATGCGGGTGCACACCCCGCTTATGCTTTGTTTTTATTGCGAGTGCCCACCCCGCGTTTGCAGAGGAAATCACCGCTGCGGCCCAAGCCGCTAAAGAAATCTTCTCCGGGCCGCTGCTCAGTGCGACCCGGAAGTCAGGCAGTGCCTTTGCCTGGTTGTGGGCGGGGCCTCCTACGGGAGGCCGGAAGTCTGCGCAGGGCTCCCAGAAGCCTGGGAGAGCCCCGCATGTCTGGAGAGAGAAGTCCCGGGTCCCAGGAGGGGGCCCGGGTGAAGTGAGGCGAGGTCTGGAGCCCAAGGAGGAGCAAGAGGCTACGGAGCCTCGCGGGCTCCCTCCGCTACTCTCCAAGCCTGCCCCCACCTGCCAGAAGGGGAGGCAGGCCCACTGAGATCACCGGCGACCGGAGGAGTCCTGCGCCAGAGCCCAGTGAGTAGGGGCTTCTCCGTTGCGTGTGCCTACCGAGGCACGTTGTTGGTGCTTCCATGAGCGGACCCGCCATTGCGGGCCGCTCCAACGTTGGGGCACATTTGTTTAAAACGCCCCAGTGGGGCCCCGAGGGCACAGATGTGCCAGGGCCCCTTCACTTTGTTTATCTCAGCTGCCCCGCTTGCAGAGGGCAGCTGCACCGATGGGGTAATTTCATTTAAAGAGGCCCAGTGGGGCTGAAGGGGCACAGATGTGCCAGGGCCCCTTTACCTGATTCCCAGCTGCGCCGCACCAGCGCGGGCAGCTGCAGCGAGATGGGCATATGTGTTAGAAGTCTCTGAGTGGGACAGGAGGGCACAGTGAGTGTCCAGGCCCCATTGGTTTTTCACAGCTGCACGGCAAGTAGCGTCAGCTGCAACGTTTAGGCCAACAGTTCTTTGGGGGCATTTTTCAGTGAGATAGGAGTGAGGTACACTCCTTTGCCCCAGCGCAATTGCGCCCGTGGATTCTGCTGCATTGGCAGCCTCCCTGACATTTGGACATAGGGCATTTGAGCCCCTTTGAGAAGGCCAGTTGGCCAGGGGGACTGTTAGGTTTGTAGGGTGCCAGGCCCTAAGGTGATTTATGTGGTGCTAGGAAATGTGATTCATGTCCTGAGAGTTATGCACCGTGATTTATGCCTCTAATGTGGTTTATGTTTATGAGGTGATTTGCATTCTATGATTTATGTTTAGGAGTAACCCTGGGCATAATACTTTGCTACGCTCACGAAGCATGCAAAGTTTGTGCTACTACGCACTACGCAAATTGCACGTAGCAGAGTGAATAACTGTGCTAATAAACGTAGCGTAGCAGGAGTATAATAAACTCCTTCAAATGCTTTGATAAAGCAATTTTTTATGCTAAAAAGCATATAACCAATTCACAAAAATGAATTTTGACAATAAAATATCAAGCAATGAGAGAGGTGATGATTTTGGAGTTCCCCCTAAACTAGGGGTGGACCAAGCAGATGCCTTGAACACAAAAAGCATATCATGTGAACGATTCAATGGTGGTCCCTTCCTCCTAGGACCACCCCAAGCACAGTTATGGGCAAAAATACAATCCCAACCAAAGGCCCTGCAAAGCATTATGGGACGAGATTAGCAGTGGGCAGTGAATATTATAGTGTCCAATATCAAAATAATTCTACAAAGAGCTGCAGTTCAACTAGTCGTTACTAGGTGTCGTCCCTCACGAGTCAAATGCAAAAGCTTCATGAAAGGTTTTCAATACTTTTGCATTTCACTCTTAAGGGACGACACCTAGTAACGACTAGTTGAACTGCAGCTCTTTGTAGAATTATTTTGATATTGGATACTATAATATTCACTGCCCACTGCTAATCTCGTCCCATAATGCTTTGCAGGGCCTTTGGTTGGGATTGTATTTTTGCCAATAACTGTGCTTGGGGTGGTCCTAAGAGGATGGGACCACCACCTAATCATTCAATAAGATGTGCTTTTTGTTTTCAAGACATCTGCTTGGTTCTCTCCCTAAGTTAGCGAGGATACCAAAATCATCACCTCTCTCACTGCTTGTTAACTTTTTGTTTTCACTTTAGTGAAATAACTATATGCAATTTTAGCATATAAAGACAGAGATATTTATTTTATCTTAACTTGCACTGTACAAGTTTGCTTTTGGTAATTATTGTACAGTGCAGTCAAGCACACAGCTACGCACTACGCAATTTGCATAGCTACGCCCAGGCTTAATAATAAACTCCTTCAAATGCTTTGATAAAGCAATTTTTTATGCTAAAAAGCATATAACCAATTCACAAAAATGAATTTTGACAATAAAATATCAAGCAATGAGAGAGGTGATGATTTTGGAGTCCCCCTAACCTAGGGGAGGACCAAGCAGATGCCTTGAACACCAAAAGCATATCATGTGAATGATTCAATGGTGGTCCCTTCCTCCTAGGACCACCCCAAGCACAGTTATGGGCAAAAATACAATCCCAACCAAAGGCCCTGCAAAGCATTATGGGACGAGATTAGCAGTGGGCAGTGAATATTATAGTGTCCAATATCAAAATAATTCTACAAAGAGCTGCAGTTCAACTAGTCGTTACTAGGTGTCGTCCCTCACGAGTCAAATGCAAAAGCTTCATGAAAGGTTTTCAATACTTTTGCATTTCACTCTTGAGGGACGACACCTAGTAACGACTAGTTGAACTGCAGTTCTTTGTAGAATTATTTTGATATTGGACACTATAATATTCACTGCCCACTGCTAATCTCGTCCCATAATGCTTTGCAGGGCCTTTGGTTGGGATTGTATTTTTGCCCATAACTGTGCTTGAGGTGGTCCTAGGAGGAATCGTTCAATAAGATGTGCTTTTTGTTTTCAAGACATCTGCTTGGTTGTTGGTTCTCTCCTAAGTTAGTGAGGATACCAAAATCATCACCTCTCTCACTGCTTGTTAACTTTTGTTTTCACTTTAGTGAAATGACTATATGCATTTTTAGCATATAAAGACAGAGATATTTATTTTATCTTAACTTGCACTGTACAAGTTTGCTTTTGGTAATTATTGTACAGTGCAGTCAAGCACACAGCTACGCACTATGCAATTTGCATAGCTATGTGTAGTTGAAGCTGTACTTCACGTAGCTACGTGAAGTGCTACTACGCAAACTACGCCCGGGCTTATTTAGGAGGTTATTCCCTAATCTAAGAGTTCTGTTTATGTGCTACTGCATAATGTATTTATGCTTGTGAGGTTATGGTCTAATATGTTTAGACTTATGAGATGATTGCATAATGTGTTTATGCTGGTGAGGTTGGCGCAGAATGTATTTCACGCCTAAATGTGATACTGTGCATAATATGGTTTATGTTACAGGATGATGCTCAGTACAGTGTTGGCCAGTGATTACTGGTTGTGTTCTACGTTTATGATATGTCCTACATTTACTAAGTTCACTTTGTGATGGTTCTGACAGTGGTCCAGTTGGCCCTGTCAGGTGTACATAATCCCTTGTAGATATTACCTAGTGCCAGGTGGCGCAATGTATATTATGTGATTACTATTCTAATGTGTTATGAGAATACAAAGGCTATTTTTGATATAACCTTGTGTGGAGTTCCTTTTGTGGTGTGCCTAGTATGTTGTTGCTGTGTGCGTGTTGCGCAAACGCTTTACACATTGCCTCCGGGATAAGCCTGACTGCTCGTGCCAAGCTACCAAGGGGGTGAGCAGGGGTTATCTTCGGCGTGTAACTCCCTCGCCCTGACTAGAGTGGTGGTGTCTGCCTGGCTTTGGCGCAAGCCTTAGCCAACCAGAGATCCCATTTCTAACAATGGGTGACTAGGAGTGTCTGTACTTTGGTACATAGGTCAGTGAGTATATCAGTCCCTCTGTGGGTGTGTGACTTGATGTGTAAATAATTATGTCAGTATATGACTGGCTATCTTAGTAACTCTACAGTTCTGTAAATGTGCATGTAAGTAGCTGTATGGATTCCTTGCAGTGTATGCTAGTGAGTGTGGACGTATGTAACTGTGTGTACAACTGGCTCTCTTACTCATAGATGCATAACTGCTATGCAGCTGTTTTAGTAAATGTGTAGCTATTTTGGTCACTGTTTGATTAAGTGTGTGAGTGGCTGTAAGGCTTTCTAAATAGGTATCTCAGTGAGTGCACAGATAGATTAGTGGTTGTTTAACTGGGTATACTAGTCTGTAACTGTATTTCTAATTCACTGAGCTCTCTAACTACGTTTTACCTTTTAAACACATACCTTCCTCCCCTATTGGCTACATACAGTTTACCTTAGCAATAACATAAATATAATAAAAGATAACCTTAACACTTCCCAACACATTATAAATCTCAATTCAACATAGCAGTCTAAACTGAAAACACAGGTTCTGGAGTAGCTCGCCTCACACATATTTGAAGGTCTACTTCTCCAGATTGGCCAATCAGACATAGACTGCATCTAGTACTATTTAATTACCAGGCTCTGAGCACAGTTACAGAATAGAAGTATAGGCTTACAAATAAATTAAATACACCAATTGCAGATAAGCTAATGAATCTATATGTAGGAGGCAAAAACATTCATTTGATCACTATCTACCACTAATAAAGTTTTCAATCACCTAATTCCAACTATATGACTCACTACATAACTATATTTTTTAGTGTCTGTTTCATTGTCGAAATGCCTATATAGCAGACAGTTTAAATGCATTTTTTCAGTTACACTTCAAATAGGTGTCTACTTCCACGAGCACTTCACTTTATATATAATCAATTATTTCAGTACATTCTTAGGTATGTTACAAGATAGCTAACTAATAATTAAACTTTATTACATTTAACACACACTTACAACTCGATATAAATATATTAACATACCTGTAAAATTGCTTTGTTGTTCTCCACATTTTAACACAGTTTCACTTGAAATTTCTTATGAGAGAAAATGATTAGTTCCACTCTCAATAGAAAGGAACCAGTAATGGGTATCTTTCCCACTTTTTTTCCAGTGATACTTATATACTTAGCAACTCATAACGTTCCATTTATTTTTTTCTTTTGTTATTTAATTTCTGATAGGTCACTTATTTTTCACCCTTTCTTAGTGTCCTCTGAAGAAGTCCAATATGCTAGTGTCTGTTGACTTGAGTCGTGACTCAGTCGCAATGCTCAGCGCAGCCCACCATGTGATTTTGTGATATAGTCACAAATCCATATGGGAGTCCGTTACTGCATTTACCATTGTGCTACTAGTATTTTTTAATCTATATTTGATATTATGTGATGGTTGTGATTTTGGAAATTACTATTTAGAAGATGCAATATGGGTAAATGACTCTGTTTTGAAGTTTGAAAGTTCAGTTACCCCACACTGTTCCACCTCAGTTGCCATAGCAACCTCCTTTGCAATACTCTACTGTACCATGTAGGTCATAAGTTCACAGCACTTTCTGTCAGCAGGATACTCGCCGCAAGTCAAACTGCAGAAGGTGCAGTTGAGTGTTTGAAAATCTTAGCTAGCCATAATAGCATAACTTTTCAAAATTTATTCAGAGCCAATCACAGATCTACTTACTTTACCTTTTAAATCACTACCTTTTTTTAGCTACCAATATATTTACACAATCCAATGAAATATGTCCTTTTTTAAGCCAGGTCCTGACCTCCATTTTAACTGTCTTTCATTTTAAAACTGCCTCATTCAGCTCCAGCCTTCTACCGTGTGCTACTGCTTTTTGCCTTCAAAAATCATTAGAGTGTGGATTGTTGGTCATAACTTTGTGTTTCGGGCTAGAGAGTGTGCTAGAAAGAGTGGCATTGACAGAGACTTTGGTTTGCATAATGAGAACATTACTTGGATTGGCTAGAGAGGGTTAAAGTGGCATCAAGTGCTTCCATTAGTTGAAAGGAATGCAGATTGCCAACAACCAGGCCTCCTAATTGTGCACTGTGGTGGCAATGACCTAGGCACACTTACTGGTGTAGGACTAGAAATCTCAATGAAGTATACCCTTGGCAATTAATGGCACTTTTCCCTTGCACTGCCTTGGTGTACTCTAACATTTGCCAAAGGCAGAAATGGAAATGGTCAGACAAATTCTGTCCACAGACACACAAAGCCAAGAAACATGTTAATAAAACTGTTTCTGCATTCCTTAGAGACCACAACATGGGCTCCATCTACAACAACAGCTTGTGCTTTGACATGGAGCATATATATAGAAGTAATGGAGTACATTTCTCTGAGAAAGGCAACAGGATATTCCTTAACAATTTGAAAGACTGCATCCTGTTTTATGTGTAGTAATCATCAACACACAATAAGCACAAAGTCTCTTCTGAGAGCCACCCTTTTACCAAACACTAGTTCATTTTCAATTAAAATCTTTTTTGGGGGGAGTCGTGGATTCCCAAACAAAATGGACACATTCAATGCACAGCAGCATCTTTAGCATTTATAAATCCCTGTTGCACTCTGTGCATGTGGCAATGACTCTGTCAGCAGCTGTGTGAGTGTCTAATGCGGTCTTTAAGTCAGTGCATTAGTGTTTAAGTAGACCTGTGAGTGGGTGCATGAGTGTCTGAGTGGGTCTGTAAATGGGTGAGTGAGTATCTGAGTAGATCTGTGAATGGGTGCATGAAGCTCTGAGTTGGTCTATGAATGGGTGCATGAATCTCTGGGTGGGTGTATGAGTGGGTGCATGAGTATCTGAGTAGGTCTGTCAGTGGGTGGGTGGGTGTCTGAGTGGGTCTGTGAGTAGCTGCATGAGTCTCTGGGTCTGTGAGTGGGTGCATGAGTATCTACCTGGATCTGTGAGTGGCTGCATGAATGTCTGAGTGAGTCTCTGAGTGGGTGCCTGAGTCTGTGAGTGGATCTGTGAGTGGGTGGATGAGGCTGTGAGTGGGTCTGTCAGTGGGTAAGTGAGTGTCTGAGTGGGCCTGTCAGTGGGAGTATGAGTGTCTGAGTGGGACTGTGAGTGGATGCCTGAGTCTCTGAGTGGGTCTGTGAGTGAGTACATGAGTCTGTGGCTAGATTTGTGAGTGGGAGCATGGGTGTCTGAGTAGGTCTGTGAGTGGGTGCATGAGTGTCTGAATGGGACTGTAAGTGGGTGTGTGAGTATCTGAGTGAGTCTATGAGTGGATGCATGAATGTCTGAGTGGGTCTGTCAGTGGGTACAAGAGTCTCTAAGTGGGTCTGTGACTGGGGCATGAGTTTATGAGTGGGTCTGTGAGTGGGTACATGAGTTTCTGAGTGGGACTGCAAGTGAGCGTGGGAGTGTCTGAGTAGGTCTGTGAGTGGGTGTATGAGTCTTTAGTAGGTCAGAGAGTGGGGGCATGAGTCTGTGACTGGATGTGTGAGTGGGTGTATGAGTGTCTGAGTGGGTCTGTGGTGGGTGGTATATGTGAGTGTCTGAGTGGGACTGTGAGTGGGTGAAAGAGTATCTGAGTGGGTCTGTGATGGGTACATGAATATCTGAGTGGGTCTGTGAGTGGGTGCATGAGTATCTGAGTGAGCCTGTGAGTGGGTATGTGAGTGTCTTAGTAGGCCTCTAAGTGGGTGAGCGAGTGTTTGAGATGGTTTGTCAGTGGGTGCGTGAGTCTCTAATTTGGTCTGTGAGTGGGTGCATGAGTCTCTGAATGGGTCTGTGAATGGGAACATGAGTGTCTAAGTAGGTCTGTGGGTGGGTGCATGAGTGTGTGAGTGGGTCTGTGTGTGGGTGTGTGAATCTCTGAGTGGGTTGGTGAGTGGGTGCATGAGTGTCTGAGTGGGTCTGTGAGTGGGTGCTTGGGTCTCTGAGTGGGTCTGTGAGTAGGTGCATGAGTGTCTGAGTGGGTTTGTAAGTGGATGCATGAATCTCTGAGTAGGCCCGTAAGTAGGTATGAGACTGTCTGAATGGGTCTGTGAGTAGGTGCCAGAGTGTCTGAGTTGGTCTTTGAGTGGGTATGTGAGTCTCTGAGTGGGTCTGTGAGTGGGTACATGAGTGGGTCTGTGAGTACAAGCCTTAGTGTGTGAGTTAGTGTGTGAATGTATATTTTTTTTGGGCAAGGCTCATGACTCTGCCGCAACATTACATGGGGGTCATGCTGAGCATTGTGATGGGTCCATGGCTCCCCACACATGGAAAAAAACAGTTTGGGGCCTTTTGATACTCACAAGCGGTCCCTCAGAGACCCCTTGTTGCAAGGTGGAAGCATTATGTGATATGGCTGGGAGGCCTTATCATGTAACACTACCACAATACACAGAGACGGACCTCCGATTCACCCTTAGCAGCCTTAGCTTGGTCCTGGTAGTGTGTCACAGAGCAGTTAGGCATACTCAGAGGAACATGTGCTAAGCATTTCACAGTACCAGCCTTGACAACAAGTAAGTGACATCACTCAAAAGAAAGCTTGACTCCAATTTATAAAAATACATTGTATTTTTATTTAAATATAGGCACCAGAATGAACTTTGTATCATGCATACAACTGGAATTGTGGATCTTTAAATCTTTCAGAAATAAATGCAGTAAAACTGTCATACTGGTCCCATTAAAGTCAATGGGGGAAAAACACAGGTGACACTGGATCACTTGCATGGTTCAAATGAACCCTCTTGTGGATAAGGTCATGCGGGTCCCTAGACCAGGTTCCAACAGTCGTTACTTTACCTTTCCCAGGGAGTCCAGGTGCAGAGGTGACTTGGCTGTCCTTGGTACTGAAAGGGATCTGCGGGAACTGTCAAACTTGCAGCACTTGACATATCTACACTTAGGGGGATATTCACAAGAACGTGCGCTAAACATCTCCAAAAAATGTTAACGCAACTTTACACATCGCAGTCTATCGCCGGAAAATAACCCGGTGTTAACGTGGAATTCACAACACGGCGGTACCATGCGATAGGCCCCAGAAAACGCGGACAATGTCCGCGATACAACCACTGCGACGGTGATAAAAACCCAAACCTCAACGCAAAAAAACATGCGATGGGCAAAACCGCGATGAGGAAATCAGCGAAAAGCAACGCCAGGCCTGCAATACACACACGGCAGGTGGGAAAATCACTACAAAAGTAGAAAAACACACAAACACAAAATAACCAACACCGAAGCACCATGGAGGCAGCCGGAGCAGGTGCAGAGGATGAGCGGAACCCCACAAGCACCCCGGACGACCAGCCTGGAACCTCGGGGACAGGGAAGGGCAAGGACAAGAAGAAGAGGAAGACGAAGTTCAGTCTGCAGGAGAATAGGATCCTGGTCACAGAGGTGATGGAACACCATCAAGAACTGTTTGTCACCTCCAACGTGTCATTGGGCACCAAAAATGGAATATGGTGGTCCATCGTGGACAAGGTGAATGCCGTCGGAGAGCACAAGAGGTCAATGGACGAGGTCAAGAGGCGATGGATTGACATCAAGCGCAAAACCAAGGAGAAACTCGCAGGCAACCAGAAGGCAGCAATGCAGACTGGAGGTGGGAGCCCAGCACCACAGCTGGAGCTGGATGACATGGAGGAGCTGGTGTCGACAGTCATCAGTGTGGAGACTGTGGCAGGAGTTGGGGGAGCAGACACTGCTCGACACAACACAACACAACAGCAACAGGGTGAGTAACCACCAGGTACTGGGGGGACAGGGGGAGATGGCCACAATGGCACACATGCACAATCAAGCAGAGCACAGTGCACACCCACAATGACCCTGGATCATGGCCCTGATCCACAGACTGACACAATGTACATTGCCATGCTGTCTGAATGTGAACATATACCATGCGGCTACATACATGTGGACACATTGTAATACAACATCTCCCCTTCACATTGCAGGGGCACCGTCAACACCTCCTGCAGAGCAGTCCCAGCCACTCTTCACTGATGACGAGGAGGACACCACCAGCATCGACACCCAAGCCCTCCAAGACATCATTGAACTCATCCGCCAATCACCTCCAGGACCAGGGCAGCCCAGCTGCATCGAGGAGACCCCACCCACTCCACAAACCACCCAGCAGGAGGCCCCCACAACTCCGGCTGTCTCCCAAGACCCCCCCGAACAACACATGGCCTTCCAACGCCATGTGTTGGAGGGCCAGAGGGAGATGGCTGAGCAGGTGCGGGTGGGGTTCAACCTCATGGCTACCAAACTTGACGCCATCCATGGGTGTCTAAGTCCCATCAGGGACCACCTCCAGTCCCTAACGGACACCCACAGGCCGCTCCATGGTCTCCAACTAGCCCTGGCTGACATCGCTGGAGTCATGACTCGGAGACAAGAACACCTGTCTGCTCAGAGTGGCTCCAGCGATCTCAGCCGTGAGCTGGCACACATGCGGAGGCTCATTGAGGACATGGTGCGGATGGAGGCAGAAAGGATGGCAGCCACCGCTGCACATCAGCAAAATGTAGCTGGGATCTACCATGCCCTGCATATCCTCATCATGGCATTGCTGCCACAAGGCGTGGCGCAGATGAATGCTGCTGCTCCTACACCATCCACATCTCCGCCCCCTGGTGTGTCAGTGCCTCACAGTGCGGCAGGCATTTCCAATCCGGCACCTGATGTGTCACTGCCACACAGTGCGGACGACAATCCACCTCCGGCCCCTGATGTGTCAGTGGCACACAGTGCCGCAGCCGGAACTGCACCACCCACAGGTGGGGCAGAGCACACATCCGAGGACGTGGACGGGATTGAGATCAGAAGGAGGCACTAGCACTCATGTCCGCCACCTGGCCTGTTGCTGCTTGGTGCTGCACATGGCCCCATGACCTTCCACTGACCCCCGATACACTCTGCTGCACTCACCTTGGACCGCGACATGGACTGCCATATCCTGTTTGGTGACCAATGACACGGCGACCAGACTGCGGACTGTACCTTTCCTCTTCCGCTGTACTTGTCATTCCCCGATGGACTCTGGCTGGCCCTCCACGGGCCCATATTGTGAAGTGGGGTTGGCATGGCCCTGTACTGCTCCAGCTGCAAAACTCCACTGGATGTGCATTAAACATTCAGAAATGCACTGCTGTGTCATGTCTTTCATCATTCATGTATGAATGTGTGGATGAATGTAGGGTCAGTGATTCCCCCTAACGTCAATGATGCTCATCTAGTGGGATTCCAGTCACAGTGTGCTACGTTGCCGATTGCGTTCCGGGTGCCGGAGACACTACAACAGGGACACACGTATTAGTCACTTCCTTGTCCGGACATGGACTGAACCACGCCCAGAGCCCCGAGCCATTGTTGCAAGCCCTGCGCTGGTCTGGCATACGCCAGGCCAGACCACTCCGCTTACGCTCCGAGGGGGGCCACATAGCTACATGTCGCAGGTTTACACGCTAGTGGTCTGCAGGTCACTGGTCTAGTTGTCAGCATGTCACGGCCACTCCCTGAGGGCAGGTTTGCACACACACCACACCCATCCGGCACAAGCATCACAGGCCATGTGACCCCGCCAATATAAGGGGCCGACAACGTCACATTCCCCACTGCCGGTGTTGACTGGATGACGGACGTTCCACGATTCTCAATCATAAAGGGCCCATGAGTTGTTGCGCACAGGGTTAGTGGCACCTGAAGCAATGCGGCCGTCACGGGCCTACCACCACGTGGCACTGCCTGGGGTTGCATAGGGTTAGTGGCACCCGAAGCCTTGCGACTGTCACGGGCCTACGACCACGTGGTGCTGCCTGGGGTTGCACAGGGTTAGTGGCATCCGAAGCCTTGCGGCCGTCACGGGTCTACCACCACGTGGCGCTGACTGGGGTTGCACAGGGTTAGTGGCACCGAAATTGCTGAGCGGGTGTGCAGCCTGCGATGATGATGTGTGCACTGATGTGGTCTCTGCCATTGATGCCTCAGGACTCAGCATCATGTGTGGGACCTGCTGGTCCGCGGTGCGGGTCCGCATGATGTGGAGCATGCCATGGAGGCGGGACCGGGGCCTGGAGCTTGCACGGGCACGTGGTGTGCCCACTGGTGGACACACCGTTGGCGGCAGGTGAGCAGTGGGGCCTGGGTGCGCAAGTGCGGACAGCCAGCGCGGGTCGGCGTGAGGGGGTAGGGTGCGGCTGCATGTGTGCGCAGGACGGACAGGCGTTGTTGCCGTGTGCAGTGAGATGGACTCTGCCATGATTGACTCTGGCCTCAATTACAGATTGCAGACCTGGTGGCTTGCAGTGTATCCCGGCACGTGGTTGGAGACACACCGGTGGCAGCAGGTGAGCAGTGGTGCCTGGGTGCGTGGGAGCGGCAGTGTCCCTCCCTCTATCTCTCTCTCTCTCCCTTCCTTTCCTTCTCTCTCTCCCTTCCTTTCCTTCTCTCTCTCTCTCTCCCCCTTCCTTTCCTTCTCTCTCTCTCTCTCTCCCTTCCTTTCCTTCTCTCTCTGCCTTTCTTTCCTTCTCTGTTTCTCTGTGTCTCGCTCCTTTGATGTGCGCATGACACACGTTCTGATTTGGTGGGTTTTTTTCCAGGCTGTGACATCAAGGTTGTCCCGGACGGACCCGACAGGAGTCTTCCGCATTGGTGTTTTGTGTTGTATTTCAATAAAGTTTTTGGTTGTTACTTCAATGATGAGTTACTGGTTCTCATTCTTCTGACCACACATGTGTGTTTCTTTTTGTCATTGTGCGACATCATGTGCTTTTTGTGGCTCTTGTGTCGTGCACAGTATGTGTTTATCCGGGGGGGGGCCTCGGAGTGGTGGCGGTGGGTGTTGTGGCCCTCATGGGTCTCCGAGCTGCATGATCATTGTCTCCATGGCATCTGTGGGTCTTCAGATGTGGCTCTTAGCTGGGCTCCCTTTCATGCTGCAGGTAGTCGTCCTGCTTAACAACAGCAAAAGGCAGGTGTTAATTCCCTGCTGCTACCGTGGCTTATCGCCTGGTTTTGGTTCGCATCGCAGATCTGGCAGTTCGTTGTGAAAGTGGTGTAGTGGTGTTTTCGTGTGTTTTTGCACGGGAACACCTACTCTGCATCTCATTAGGGTTAGTTGGTGGTGTCACCCATGGAGGTAAAATTTGCGGCAGTTATCGCGGGAATACTGGCGATGTCTGCAGTTTGCACAAGCTTGTGAATGGGGCGTTAAATCTATCTCCACTTTTGATGCGGTAAGGTGGCGATAACTCGGCGATAAGTCCTTGTGAATATGCCCCTTAGAGATGGAGTTCCACTCTTCCCACGGAGAGTAGAGGGCTTTGGGGGTCCTAGTACCCGGGTTCGACAGCTGGATCTCTGCTACCTTCCTTGATGGCTCTGGGTGCAGAGGTAGCTGGCAGTTGTCAATCACCGAGGTAGGTTGCACCAAAGATGCTTTGCCACATACTCGATGACTCCAACTTCAGGATGTAAGAACATAGCAGCAGGGTCATTGCTGACATTGGTTGCTGTCACTGTGAGGTGCCCTCAGGCTGGAGATGTCATTCACGGGGTCATTCACCCAAATGGTGATCACTAAACCTTGGCTGCGGCAAATGTAGTCCAGGTTACTTTGGTAGCTGGAGGTCGACAGTTGTGGAGTAGCCGCTTGAAACTTGATGAAATGTTAGCTACCACTACAGGTTTGCAGGACACCGCTTCTCTTTGGGCTCACTCTTGGCAGGCCCAGTGGGTTGCAATTCTTGTCATGCAGCACACTGATTTTACTGCAGCTTGCAGGGGACTGGTCCCACCGATCCAAGGGAGTCTGCTTCAGTTTCTGTGTCCACTGGAGTCCCTCTTGCTGGGAGCAATGAGCTTTTGCCACGGACACACATCAAACACACAGTTCCAGTATATGGTCTCTTCAGGGCACTTATGTGTCCTCTCTTTGCTCTGTGCAAAAGAAACAATTGATGGACGGAATGCTGGACAATGCAAACATTCACCCCCAGTCACAAGGATCTGGGTTAAATCCATCATTCTTTTGCTCACCACACCACCCCAGTTTGGACCCAGCCATTTGCAAATCAGTCTTGACCCTGTTCCTTGTGGGAACAGTCCAGCCTGAACTGCCAAGCCAGGTCCTCCCTGGACCGAAAACAAGCATCCTGGGACCGGTTTCAGGGCATCACCCTTCATCAGCCAGGCTAGCTTGAATCCAGTGGTGTAGTGAGCACGGGACCCACGTCTGGGCATAACCTTCCCACTTAGGGCGACTTATGCAAAAGAAACAATTGATGGACGGAATGCTGGACAATGCAAACATTCACCCCCAGTCACAAGGATCTGGGTTAAATCCATCATTCTTTTGCTCACCACACCACCCCAGTTTGGACCCAGCCATATGCAAATCAGTGTTGACCCTGTTCCTTGTGGGAACAGTCCAGCCGAACTGCCAAGCCAGGTCCTCTCTGTGGCAGAGACAAAGGACCTTGTCGTGTGGTTTGTGGACTCATGGTCTGCATTGCTAAATTAGCTTAGGCCTGGCTGCCATGATGCCTCTTTGCGCACGTTACTTTGTGCCTTTGTTTTTCCAGCCTCTGCTTGTGCCCGGCTATTTTAGAACTGTCTGCCTTTCACCTTTCCTCCTGTTCCCTTTGGGTTGCGTCTGCACATCATGTACAAGGTCGAAAAACAATGTCCCTTGTTCTTGCTGATCTGGTCAGCCCCTCGCACTTAGACATAACACTGAATGCAGCTGAACTGGAGAAATTTGTGTGCTTTTAATATTGTGATTTTCACTGTTAGACACACTTGGAGAAAAACCTTTCCAGAGAGAAGAGCTGTGCTTGTCTGATGATGTAAACCTTGCATCTAGATATTGAGGTATGAGGGTCCGCCTGACGATGCCCAGAGGTCTTCTATTTTTATAATAAACTAGTTAATTGCACGGGGAGGGTGGTATGGTCATTTAGCCCTATATCCACTGCTTTATGAAATGCTTTCCCCGTTTGTATTCTATGGAATTGTAACTATGCTTATTATTTTATTCTTATGCATTATGCTGATAGTACTGGCACGTGTACTGTATCTTAGAGCACGATAGTTGAAATAAACATTTTAAACTATACTGTGTCTCTTATTACGCACGTTGTGGACAAGTGTGAGTGAGTTATGAAAGGGTGTCCTTGCTCCCGCGAGTCCTGAGAGAGAGAGACCGTGTTCTGGGTTGTCTAATCATTGGTAGCATCGTTGCTAATGAGACGCTAAAGCTAGTCGGATTGGGATTGTGGGTACTAAGGGGCATGGTTGGCTCACCACTATACTCCGAGGTCCTATTATCCTGTGCATAGCTCTGTGTATGTGCAGAATCCCTACAACAGCCTGTTGTCGATGATAGCATCTTCTTTGTGCCTCTTCTCAATTTCAAAGTCAGAACTGAGGTTCTGGTGCCAGGGGAGCCCCTTAAATCCTAGTTTAGGTGGCGTTAAGGGCATGGGGGACAGTGGCCAGTGGGCTACTGGACCCTGCGTCTAACCCACCCCTGAGGTAATAACATCCTGTGGGTGTGTGTCATCTCTCTGCCCAGAGACCTCTAATGTAGGGTTTTCCAACATGGCATACCCCTTAATTGGCTGTAAAGACCTCGTAGCCCACCCTAAAGGTGTGGTTAGCCTTTTGGACGTGTAAGCCTCCTGAAAACCTAATTTTCCCACCTGTTGGGCTGAACAGGATGGGAAGGGCTTTGTTCTTGAGTGGGGGGACAAGGAATTACACGTCAAGGGTGGTGAAAGCCTTTGAGGCTCACTGCCTTGATGACTGTATACATTAGCCATCCTGGGAGGGAGGAGGTGTGACCTCCTTCCCGCCCAGTCCTTTGTTTCTACCCTGGGGAAGTGCTAGCACATCCCACCAGGAGGGCAGACTTTTTTCTTGGCTGCAAATGGCTGGGGGGGAATCTCACCAAGGTACTGGGTCAGTGTATCCGAGGGTGGCACTCACACAAGGTGGAACCTCTGGGCAATGTCAGCTCACCCTCGACATGAGAATCATGTTGGGGTGAAAAAGCATGGTATTTGACACCAAACAACACACCATTCAGTTGTTCCATAGTGGAGCTGGCTACCTCTAGTTTCCTCAGTCTCTAGCACGTGCTACTCTATAGACTGCTGGTCACTTACAATAAAACTTTGCTTTACATGGTTACTGTAGGGATATATATTTATAAACATATACAACCACACATTTCATTTAATGCACTCTATCTCCTGGGCATAGGAGAACAATCTTTAGAGTGACTTCCTTATATTAAGGCAATGGTATGGCTCTGCAGCACATGGTGCATACAGAGTCACTCTCGAGCAGACAGGCTGATCATGTAGGGCTGCAATTGCAGACCGTCAGACACACTTTTACTTGTGTCACACAGGGTGGCAGAATACAGTGCTGCAGCTCTGGTGACCCCTTTACCACCCTTGCCCTGGGTACCACTGGTACCATATACTAGGACCTTATAAGGTGGCAAAGTACCTTGTCAATTGGGTGTACCAATTCACATCACTTTTAAGAGAAAGAACACAGGCACTGGGGCCTGGTTAGAAGATCCCAGTGCACTATCAGAGTAAAAAACCAGCATCTAGCTGTCTAAAAGGGGGCAAAAAGTGGGGGGGGGGGCATCAGCAAAGAAACCCAGTTTTAAACACCCCTTCATGGAACCCATGGGGTCAGGGCACCTCTACCCTGACCCCTTCTACAATTTAGAAGCTGTATTTTCATCCCGCAAGACCATGTCCCTGTTTGTAAAATGGCAGACGCAACTTTCTACAGAAGTTGCAGCCAGCTAGTCACATCACTGCTGCTAGCGCATGGGTTGGCAAAGCTCTGTGTAGGAATCGCAAAGGATCCACGTCCCTATATATACAAATCTGGATTTATTTTAATAAGTTTAAAACTACTGAACGCATTTACAAAAAAATAACAAAAAGGTCGCTTTCCAACTAAGAGTTAACTTTCTGCTAAATTTGGTGTACTTCCAATCAACGCTTTGGGCTGTAGTTGTGTCTAAAATTTCCATGGGAATTAACAAGGGAAACGCACTTTTTTGCCCCCCCCTTTTTCTCAGGCCTTGCTTGATGGATCACCCCGAAACTTTCCATGCACTAGAAGACTCACTGGCACACTTCTTTTGGAAAATGTTGTGAAGATTCGTCAAACGGCACCAAAATTATAGGAAAGTCAAAAAATGGTTTTCCGAATGGAAACTAGGTCCTAACTATAAGTACTTACTTGCAACCGCCAGTAGTTAATATTTATAAATAGTGCAGAGATCTGATTGGCTGCCAACACATCAACCAGAAAGTGTTGGCCACCAATTTGGGACTCAGTCTCAGCCGAGTCCCAAACAAAAAGCTACCAAAAAAGGGTCAGGGTAGGAATACCCTGACCACCTAGCCCTGGCGCTGGGGTTCCCAGGGACCCAGCCAGGGCAAAAAAGCATTTATGTCAATGTTGCTGTGATTTCGTTGTGGATTCGCAAATTTGCGTCAAAATTGAAAAATGTTGCGGTTTTCCGCACTTGCTTCTAGTTGAGCCCCCGGGTGGACCAGGTCCCGGGGGCATGCTTATTTATATTTCAAATGGAGGGGGCATACGTGGCCCCCCTCTGTGCACTTCACAGTGCCCCAGGGACCACCACCTCACCAGGGATTTATTTCTATGTAGGAGGGGGGCTTTGCTGACCCCCTCGTTTGGCTCAAAGAGCTCTGGGACCACCCCCTTCCTGGGTCATGTTAATTAAATTGGAAGGGGCAGCATGGATCCCCCTCATTTCCCCTTGAGGGCCCGGGGATAAGCACCTTCCCAGGGCCATAAATATACAAAAAAAGAGGGGAGGAGGGCTGTGTGGCACCCCTCCCGGGCCATATTTGGCCCTGGGATCGCCACCTCCCCAGGACATGGCCACTATACCAAAAGGGAGGGGGGCATACAGCCTCCCTACTGGGCCATTAACAGCCCAGGGGACCACCATCTCCCCAGGACCGACCCTCTGCAAACAAAAGTAGGGGGGCCATGTGACCCACCTCGTGGAGCCACTATTGCCCTGGGGACCACCAACCCCCAGGGCCAGCTCCCTAGCTCCTGAGGTGCCCACCTTCAGGAGATAGCAGTTCGCCTTCACTTTTCAGGAGGCTTGACAGCTCCCGCCAATCGAGAGCAAACTGTAAGTCCACCCCTAGCTGGCGGGAGCAAGAAAACTGCTCCTGCTCACTGGGAGCTGAGCTTTTATCTGTTTACTTGCCCGCTGTCAAGCGGGCAGGAGAACAGATGAAAGAATTGCTCACACATGCAGGGAACAGCATATTTCGCTGCTTCATATGTGTGGGAGCAATGCTGGCTCATGCTGGAGGCGTGGAGCTGGCAGGGACCGTGGGGGTATTAAGGCTCCCCCTGTAGTCCCCAACTCTGGAGGCTGGGTGCCCTAGGTGGCTTTCAAGGTACCTAGCATTAAAAAAGGCTGGGCCCCAAGCAATGGAGTCCCTGGGGCTAAAATCGGCTCAGGGAGGAGGTTGCTCGGCCCCCTCCTCCATTAATTTTTGGCTGGGCCCTGGGCGATGGGGTCCCCAGGGCCCCCCTCCCCTCCGATAATAAAACAAGAGAGCATGGTTATCTATTTAAATTACCCTGAGTATGCAAATGCCCGCAATCACCTGTAAGCTCCACTCATTTGGCCCTGCCCCATTTTCCAAAGTAGTATGCAATGGTTTTCCTGATTTTTCCCGCGCTGACGGACAGCTTACCAAAAGGCAGTGGAGTGTGTTTCCGGTCATTTTTGGTGACACGTTCTTCATGCAGAGGAATATGAGGACATCATCAAACAAACAAGCACTTACTTCATATAGTTAAAAAAAAAGTACCTCTGTTTGGTGGAGATTCACCTCATTGTAGTCTCGTCCTCTTCTCTTGATGAGGATTCATATTGTCACAGATTTTTGGATGAAGATGCTGCAGGAACAATCACATTGCCAAAATTACATACACACAAGGTCACAGGAAAAATTACCTCATGGAACTTTACAGAGCTGTAGTATAGAATATGCACTAGACATTTATCCAGTGAGTTAGCACATACTAATCAACCAGTAGAAAGTACTCCAGTTGGGTAGACATTTTCCGCAAAACTGCTGACTCTTCTTGGAAAAAATGTGGGGGCATATTAGCAAAACCCACGTTAAAATTATCGCCGTTTTAGCGGCAGGAAACTGCCGCTAAAACGGCGATAATGGGCTTGCTAATATGCGTTATGGAATTCCAATAGAAGCCCAGGTTAGATGTGCAGGACATCTAACCTGGGCTTCTATTGGAATTCTATAACGCATATTAGCAAGCCCATTATCGCCGTTTTAGCGGCAGTTTCCTGCCGCTAAAACGGCGATAATTTTAACGTGAGTCTTGCTAATATGCCCCCAGGTTTTATTATGGCCCTAATGATAATTTCATAGAAATTAAACCTCAGCGGTAAGCACTCACAAATATAAACATGCATGTGCATCAGCTGAAGCTCACCTTCTGTAAAGCACAAATGATCCTAACTTCTTTAGCGTCGCAAAGGCAAACCAAGTGTGTTTCCTCTTGTATTCCACATTGAAAAACAATATGAAATCTTTAATGGAGGTGAATTCATCATTTGATCTATTGCAGCGAAATCTGATCTGTAATGACTGTGATGCTTGGTTTCTTTGCTGTCTCCTGGTGAGAGCAGAGTCCATGGTTTGCCCTTTTAAATAACCTAAGTTTGAAAATGCCGAAAATCCAAGCACCACTCACACACCCACTCACAGATACACCCAGGCACTCACACACCCAGTCACAGACCCACACAGCAACTCACAGACCCATTCGGAGACCCACATAGCCACTCACAGACCCACACAGGCACTCACACAGGTACCCACACACTCACTCACAGACCCACACAGGTATTCACAGACACACACACACTCACAGACCTACACAGGCACTCACATACCCAATCACAGACCCATAGACACACTCAAACATCCAGTCACTGACCCATACAGCTACTCACACACTCACTCACAGACCCATACAGCCTCTCACACAACCACTCACAGACCCATACAGCCACTCACACAACCACTCACAGACCCATACAGCAACTCACACACCCACTCTCAAAGGTGACAGGTTACAGTTAGGAAGCAAAATAAAAGAACATAGAAATTCATTGAAAAAAACAAAGGGTATACAGATGATATAGTTAGGAAATAAGGAAATAGCATAAAAAGAAACATAAAAATTCACTGAAAAAAATAAGGTTACAAGAACATTATAGTTAGGGAATAAAGTAAAAAAAACTTAGAAATTCACTGAAAACAAATAAAGAGTATAGAGGATATAGTTAGGAAATAAGGAAATAACATAAAAGAAACGTAAAAAATCACTGAAAAAGACTAAGGTTACAGGGACATTATAGTTAGGAAATAAAGTAAAAGAAAATCCTTAGAAATTCACAAAAAACAAAGGTTACAGGGACATTATAGTTAGGCTCAGATTTCACTGATAGAAAACCAGTAGAATTCAGCAGTTATAATTAATTGAGCTAACTATAACTTATACCCCCCAATGCACTGCTTATCACCTCACATATTACATCACAAATCACATGGTCAGTGACATCACTGATGGCATATCAAATGACATCAATGATGACATCTCAAATGACATCACTGATGATATTATCCACAGAACAACTCGCACCCCATACAACCTCTCATATACCCACTCACATACCCACACAATCACTCACATACCCCTTCATAGACCCATACAACTACTCAACCACCCACTCACTGATCCATAGAGCCACTCATACACCCACTCACTTACTCACTCATACAGCCACTCACACAACCACTCACTCACCCATACTGCTACTCACACAATTACTCACTCACCCATACAATCAGTTGCACAGCCACACACTCACCTATATAGCTACTCAGGCACCCACTTATTCACCTATACAGCCGCTCACTCACCCATACAGTGTCTCAGCACAGCCACTCACTCACCCATACAACCACTCACACACTCACTCACACACCCACACAATCACTTAAATGCCCATTCACACATCGATACAACTACTCTCACATACCTGTTCACTCACCCTACAGTCACACACAGACACTCTCTCTCCAATACAGCCACTCCCACACCAACTCACTTAACCGAGCACCCACTCAAACAGCCACTCACTTACTCACCCATACAGCCACTTAGATACCCACTCACTCAAACAGCCACCCACACAGCCACTCACTCACCCATACAGCCACTCACACACCTGCTCACACATGCATACAGCCACTCACTTACCCATACAACCACTCACACACCCAGTTATAGACTCATAGAACTAAACATACATACCCCCACTAATACCCCCGAGTAATCACTCATACACTCACTCACACACCCACGCAACAAGTCACACACCCTCTCACACACCCATACCACCACTCAGACATCCACTCACACATAGATGGAGACAGCCCAACAGCCACTCACATAAAATATGTTAGAAGTAGTATCACTAATTAGTAGTACAAAAAGTATAGTAATTTAACTTTCTAGTAGCTTAGCATGTATCTTTAAGTCTCAAATTATTTTACAGAACAATAACACTCACTGGATGATGTCATCAGTGATGTCCTTTGAGATGTCATCATTGATGTCATCAGTGAAGTCACTGACCATCTCATGAGCGAAGTAATATGTGAGGTCATAAGCAGTGCATTGCGGAGGCATACGTTATAGTTAGCTCAGGCACCTATAACTGCTGAATTTCACTGGTTTTGTATGAGTAAAAACTTAACCTAACTATAACATCCCTGTAAATTTTGTTTTATAGTGAAAATATATATATATATATACATAGTTATATATATGATTCACCAAAGTCCAAACAAGAACGAGAACGCACTCAACAGCAATCGTGATTCCTTCGATCTCTTTATTCATGGGGAACCGGCATTAATCCTCCTGATATTCTGCCACCTGACCGGTTTCGGAGCCCCCTGCTCCTTATTCATAGGCATGGCTGTGAATCTGCAGATATTTTCCAGCATGCTTATAACTACTTTAAATGAAAAAAAGGGGTAAGGCCCTGGGGAATGGGGTCCCCAGGGCCCAGAAAAAGGAAAAAGGAAGGGGGGCAACACAGCCCCCTTCGAGGAAAAAAAATCCCCAAAAAACCAAAAACGATCGTGCCGCAGCCCCGCCCCTTCCTTTACCACTCTGCAAACGCGCCCCTGGCGCGTTTGCAGAGGGGAACGAATCCCCTTGAATACTGGGGGTCCCTGGGGCCAACTAGCCCACCAGGAACCTCCAGTATGCGCCAGGGGGCTGCATTGCAGAGAGGTGTACAGAGGCCACGCCCCTTTTACACCTCTCTGCAACACAGCTCTGTGGCGCTTACTGGAGGTACCTGGTGGGATAGTTGGACCCCAGGGACCCTCAGGATTCAAGGGGACTTAATCCCCCAAATAAAACGCGCCACAGGGCGCGTTTGCACAGTGGTGAAGGAAGGGGGCGGGGCTTCAGGTGACATGTGTGCAAACAGGCCCCATGGCGCGTTTTAAGGTGGGGAATTAAATCCCCTTCAATCCTGAGGGTCCCTGGGGGCCAACTAGCCCACCAGGTACCTCCAGTAAGCGCCACGGAGCTGCGTTGCAGAGTGTTGTAAAAAGGGGCGTGGCCCCTGAACACCTCTCTGCAACGCAGCTCTCTGGCGCATACTGGAGGTATCTGGTGGGCCAGTTGGCCCCTAGGGACCCTCGGTATTGAGGAGGAATTAATTCTCCAACTTAAAATGCGCCACAGTGCCTGTTTGCAGACATGTCACCTCAGGCCCCACCCCCTTCCTTCACCATTGTGCAAATATTCCTCTAAAATCAGCCGAACTACTAATTCCGATTTACTCACCTGTTATCAGGAGAGACCTCAGTGCTGCATCTTTGAGCCCAGTACTGATCCTGAAAAGTAATTTTAACCGTACTTACCAGTAACTTGAATTTCCTTCCATAGGCTAACATTGACTGGTTTCACTTGGAAATTCTTCTAAGTGTGGAGTTTTGGAACTTTATAATATTCCTCTAAAATCAGCCGAAATACGAATTCCGATTTACTCACCTGTTATCAGGAGAGACCTCAGTGCTGCATCTTTCAGCCCAGTACTGATCCTGAAAAGTAATTTTAACCGTACTTACCAGTAACTTGAATTTCCTTCCATAGGATATCATTGCCTGCTTTTTGCTGAAAAAGTTTCTAAGTGTCGATTTTTGAAACATACAAATATTCCTCTAAAATCAGCCGAAATACGGATTCCGATTTACTCACCTGTTATCAGGAGAGACCTCAGTGCTGCATCTTTCAGAGCAGTACTGATCCTGAAAAGCAATTTTAACCGTACTTACCAGCAACTTGAATTTCCTTCCATAGGCTAACATTGACTGGTTTCACTTGGAAATTCTTCTAAGTGTGGAGTTTTGGAACTTTATAATATTCCTCTAAAATCAACCGAACTACGAATTCCGATTTACTCACCTGTTATCAGGAGAGAACGCAGTGCTGCATCTTTTAGCCCAGCACTGACCCTGAAAAGTAATTCTAACCGTACTTACCAGTAACTTATATTTCCTTCCATAGGAATCCATTGTCTGGTTTTCAGCAGAAAAGTTTCAAAGTGTTGATTTTCACAAACTACAAATATTCCTTAAAAATCGCCTGTATGACTTAAACGCATTCTTTCAACTGTTTACAGGAGATGCACCAGTGCTGGATCCAGGATCCAACACTGAGTAAGAAAAAGTAACGATAACACTACTTACCTGCTAAGTGAATTTCCTCCCATAGGATAACATTGGTGATTCTATGTGAAAAAGTTTCTAAGTGTCAACTTTTAAAATATAATAATATTCCTTAAAAATCACTACTGTAACCAAAACGCTTTTACTCAACTGTTTACAGGAGATGTCCCAGGACTGAATCTAGGATCCAGTCCTGTGGTTAGAAAAGTAATCCATAAAGTAACTAATTGCATTTAACTAGACATTCACATTGAGCTCAATGTTGCATTGTGTTTGAAATTGTGTTGCCCATTACAACAACTGTAACTACTGTACTTAAAACTCTATTGCCTATTTGCAAAGTATTTAAACTAAAGTAATTCATTCTGAGAAAGTATATTTTGTAATGTAATGTATAATGTAATTACAATGTAATTTAATAAATAAAATATCTAAAAATAAATAGTTTTAAAAAATGTAGTAAATCAGTATCAAAAAAATAAATATAACAATTAATACATTTAAAAATTGTCATTTACAAAACCTTTGAAATTCACTGAAAAAACCATAGGTTTTAGGGGCGTTATAGTTAGAAATTAGCATTTAAAAAACCTTTGAAATTCACTGAAAAAACCATAGGTTTCAGGCACGTTATAGTTAGAAATTAGTATTTAAAAAACCTTTGAAATTCACTGAAAAAACCATAGGTTTTAGGGACAGTTATAGTTAGTTGGACATTTCACTCGTACAAAACCCGTGAAATTCCCCCGTTATAGTTAGTTCAGCTTACTATAACTCGCGCCCCCGCAATGTACTGCTGATGACGTCACATATTACATCACTCATGACATGGTCAGTGACATCACTGATGACATCACTGATGACATCTCAAATGACATCACTGATGACATCACTGATGACATCATCCACGTGATAATCTGATGCACCTCCTCACACCCTAATATAACCTTTGATACACCCACTCTAAATTACAGACTGCCATTCGCAAAACCATAGACACTCCAACACCAATAACTACATACCCACTCACTGATTCTTAGGTGTACACACACACATCCACTCACTCACCCGTACAGTCACTCATACTTATGGTCACTCAGTACAGGACTATCATATGCACTCTTACTCCTATATAGACAGTCAAACACCGCCACTCATCCATAGAGGTACTCACACACCTAGTCAGTCATGCAAATAATTAAACACACTGCCATTTACTCACCTATACAGTTATACACACACCAGCTCACTTAATCATACAAATACTAGCACATTGTTACGCTCTTATACAATCACTGATACAAGCATACACTCATCCATACAGCCACTATCACAAT
>CAWUFW010025336.1:0-46313 GCA_963921515.1 Calotriton arnoldi
ACCCAGAAACCCCACCCCCAGCACGACCCCTACACTGCCCAAACACCACTGCACTGCCCTAAACCCTGAAACACCACCCCCAGCACGACCCCCTACACTGCCCGAACACCACTGCACTGCCCTAAACCCTGAAACACCAGCCCCTGCATGACCCCCTACACTGCCCGAACACCACTGCACTGCCCTAAACCCTGAAACACCACCCCCAGCACGACCTACACTGCCTGAACACCACTGCCCTAAACCCTGAAACACCACCCCCTGCAAGACCCCCTACACTGCCCGAATACCACTGCACTGCCCTAAAGCCTGAAACACCACCTCCAACACAACCCCCTACACTGCCTGAACACCATTGCTCTGCCCTAAACCCTGAAACACTGCCCCCAGCAAGACCCCCTACACTGCCCGAACACCACTGCACTGCCCTAAACCCTGAAACATCACCCCCAGCAAGACCCCCTACACTGCCCGAACACCACTGCCCTAAACCCTGAAACACCACCCCCAGCACGACCCCCTACACTGCCCGAACACCACTGCTCTGCCCAAAACACTGAAACACCAGCCCCAGCATGACCCCCTACACTGCCCGAACACCAATGCACTGCCCGAAACCCTGAAACACCAGCCCCAGTACGAACCCCTATACTGCCCGAACACCACTGCACTACCCTAAACCCAGAAACACCACCCCCAGCACAACCCCCTACACTGCCCGAGCACCACTGCCTGCACTGCCCTAAACCCTGAAACACCAGCCCCAGCACGACCCCCTACACTGCCTGAACACTACTGCACTGCCCTAAACCATGAAACACCATCCCCAGCACGACCCCCTACACTGCACCGAACACCACTGCACTGCCCTAAACCCTGAAAACTACCCCCAGCAAGACCCCCTACACTGCCCGAACACCACTGCACTGCCCTAAACCCTAAAACACCAGCCCCAGCACGACCCCCTACACTGCCCGAACACCACTGCACTGCCCTAAACCCTGAAACACCAGCCCCAGCACGACCCCCTACACTGTCCGAACACCACTGCACTACCCTAAACCCATAAACACCACCCCAGCACGACCCCCTACACTGCCTGAGCACCACTGCACTGCCCTAAACCCTGAAACACCAGCCCCAGTATGACCCCCTACACTGCCCGAACACCACTGCACTGCCCTAAACCCT
Organism: Calotriton arnoldi; assembly: GCA_963921515.1. Taxonomy (NCBI): domain Eukaryota; kingdom Metazoa; phylum Chordata; class Amphibia; order Caudata; family Salamandridae; genus Calotriton; species Calotriton arnoldi. Next base: position 1,192 of record CAWUFW010025336.1, read on the forward strand.
GAAACACCAGCCCCAGCACGACCACCTACACTGCACGAACACCACTGCACTGCCCTAAACCCTGAAACACCAGCCCCAGCATGACCCCCTACACTGCCCGAACACCACTGCACTGCCCTAAACCGTGAAAGACTAGCCCCAGCACGACCCCCTACACTGCCAGAACACCATTGCACTGCCCTAAACCCTGAAACACCAGCACAACCCCCTACACTACCCGAACACCACTGCACTGCCCTAAACCCTGAAACACCACCCCGTGCACGACCCCCTACACTGCCCGAACACCACTGCACTGCCCTAAACCCTGAAACACCACCCCCAGCACGACACCCTACACTGCCCGAACACCACTGCACTGCCTTAAACCCTGAAACATCACCGCCAGCAAGACCCCTACACTGCCCGAACACCACTGCCCTAAACCCTGAAACACCACCCCCAGCAAGACCCCTACACTGCCCGAACACCACTGCACTGCCCTAAACCCTGAAACACCAGCCCCAGCACGACCCCCTACATTGCCCGAACACCACTGCACTGCCCTAAACTCTGAAACACCACCCCTGCATTTCCCACTACACTGCCCGAACACCACTGCACTGCCCTAAACCCTGAAACACCATTCCCCTGCACGACCCCCTACTCTGCCCGAACACTACTGCACTGGCCTAAACCCTGAAACACCATCCCCAGCACGACCCCTACACTGCACGAACACCCCTGCACTGCCCTAAACCCTGAAACACTACCCCCAGCAAGACCCCCTACACTGTCCGAACTCCACTGCACTGCCCTAAACCCTGAAACATCACCCCCAGCAAGACCCCCTACACTGCCCGAACACCACTGCCCTAAACCCTGAAACACCACCCCCAGCAAGACCCCCTACACTGCACAGCCCTAAACCCTGAAACACCAGCCCCAGCACGACCCCCTACATTGCCCGAACACCACTGCACTGCCCTAAACCCTGAAACACCACCCCCTGCATGACCCACTACACTGCCCGAACACCACTGCACTGCCCTAAACCCTGAAACACCACCCCCAGCACGACCCCCTACACTGCCCGAACACCATTGCACTGCCCTAAACCCTGAAACACCACCCCTGCACGACCCCCTACACTGCCCGAACACTACTGCACTGCCCTAAACCCTGAAACACCGCCCCAGCATGACCCCCTACACTGCACGAACACTACTGCACTGCCCTAAACCCTGAAACACTACCCCCAGCAAGACCCCCTACACTGCCCGAACACCACTGCACTGCCCTAAACCCTGAAACATCACCCCCAGCAAGACCCCTACACTGCCCGAACACCACTGCCCTAAACCCTGAAACACCACCCCCAGCAAGACCCCCTACACTGCCCGAACAACACTGCAGTGCCCTAAACCCTAAAACACCACCCCCAGCACGACCCCCTACACTGCCCGAACACCACTGCTCTGCCCAAAACCCTGAAACACCAGCCCCAGCACGACCCCCTACACTGCCCGAACACCACTGCGCTGCCCTAAACGCTGAAACATCAGCCCCAGCAAGACCCCTACACTGCGCGAACACCATTGCACTGCCCTAAACACTGAAACACCACCCCCAGCAAGACCCCCTACACTGCCCGAACACCACTGCACTAAACCCGGAAACACCAGCCCCAGCAAGACCACCTACACTGCCCGAACACCACTGCACTGCCCAAAACCCTGAAACACCACCCCCAGCATGACACCCTACACTGCCCGAACACCACTGCACTGCCCTAAACCCTGAAACACCACCCCCAGCACGACCCCTGCACTGCCCGAACACCACTGCACTGCCCTAAACCCTGAAACACCACCCCCTGCACGACCCCCTATACTGCCCAAACACCACTGCACTGCCCTAAACCCTAAAACTCTACCCCCAGCATGACCCCCTTCACTGCCCGAACACCACTGCACTGGCCCTAAACCCTGACTCACCACCCCCTGCACGACCCCCTACACTGCCCGAACACCACTACACTGCCCTAAACCCAGAAACACCACCCCCAGCACGACCCCCTACACTGCCCAAACACCACTGCACTGCCCTAAACCCTGAAACACCACCCCCAGCACGACCCCCTACACTGCCCGAACACCACTGCACTGCCCTAAACCCTGAAACACCAGCCCCTGCACGACCCCCTACACTGCCCGAACACCATTGCACTGCCCTAAACCCTGAAACACCACCCCCAGCACAACCCCCTACACTGCCTGAACACCACTGCCCTAAACCCTGAAACACCACCCCCAGCAAGACCCCCTACACTGCCCGAATACCACTGCACTGCCCTAAAGCCTGAAACACCACCTCCAACATGACACCCTACACTGCCTGAACACCATTGCTCTGCCCTAAACCCTGAAACACTGCCCCCAGCAAGACCCCCTACACTGCCCGAACACCACTGCACTGCCCAAAACCCTGAAACATCACCCCCAGCAAGACCCCCTACACTGCCCGAATACCACTGCCCTAAACCCTGAAACACCACCCCCAGCATGACCCCCTACACTACTCGAACACCACTGCACTGCCCTAAACCCTGAAACACCACCCCCAGCACGACCCACTACACTGCCCGAACACCACTGCTCTGCCCAAAACACTGAAACACCAGCCCCAGCATGACCCCCTACACTGCCGAACACCACTGCACTGCCCTAAACCCTGAAACACCAGCCCCAGCATGAACCCCTACACTGCCCGAACACCACTGCACTACCCTAAACCCAGAAACACCACCCCCAGCACGACCCCCTACACTGCCCGAGCACCACTGCCTGCACTGCCCTAAACCCTGAAACACCAGCTCCAGCACGACCCCCTACACTGCCTGAACACTACTGCACTGCCCTAAACCATGAAACACCATCCCCAGCACGACCCCCTACACTGCACGAACACCACTGCACTGCCCTAAACCCTGAAAAACTACCCCCAGCAAGACCCCCTACACTGCCCGAACACCACTGCACTGCCCTAAACCCTGAAACATCACCCCCAGCAAGACCCCCTACACTGCCCGAACACCACTGCCCTAAACCCTGAAACACCACCCCCAGCAAGACCCCTTACACTGCCTGAACACCACTGCACTGCCCTAAACCCTGAAACACCAGCCCCAGCACGACCCCCTACACTGCCCGAACACCACTGCACTGCCCTAAACCCTGAAACACCACCCCGTGCATGACCCCCTACACTGCCCGAACACCACTGCACTGCCCTAAACCCCGAAACACCAGCCCAGCACGACCCCCTACACTGCCCGAACACCACTGCACTGCCCTAAACCCTGAAACACAACCCCCAGCACGACCCCCTACACTACCCGAACACCACTGCACTGCCCTAAACCCTAAAACACTCCCCCCAGCACGACCCCCTACACTGCCCGAACACCACTGCACTGCCCTAAACCCTAAAACACTCCCCCAGCCTGACCCCCTACACTACCCAAACACCACTGCACTGCCCTAAACCCTAAAACACTCCCCCAGCATGACCCCCTGCACGACCCAAACACCACTGCACTGCCCTAAACACTGAAACACCACCCCCAGCAAGACCCCCTACACTGCCCGAACACCACTGCACTGCCCTAAACCCTGAAACACCACCCCCAGCACGACCCCCTACACTGCCCGAACACCACTGCACTACCCTAAACCCTAAAACACGACCTCCTACACTACACAAAGACCACTGCACTACCCTAAACCCTAAAACACTACCCCCAGCATGACCCCTACACTACACAAACACCACTGCACTACCCTAAACCCTAAAACACTACCCCCTACACTACACAAACACCACTGCACTACCCTAAACCCTAAAACAATACCCCCAGCACGAACCCCTACACTACCCAAACACCACTGCACTACCCTAAACCCTAAAACACTACCCCCAGCAGTACCCCCTACACTACCCAAACACCACTGCACTACCCTAAACCCTAAACCACTACCCCCAGCACGACCCCCTACACTACCCAAACACCACTGCACTACCCTAAACCCTAAAACACTACCCCCAGCACAACCCCCTACACTACCCAAACACCACTGTAATACCCTAAACCCTAAAACACTCCCCCAGCACGACTCCCTACACTATCCAAACACTACTGCACTACCCTAAACCCTAAATCTACCCCCAGCATGACCCCCTACACTACACAAACACCACTGCACTACCCTAAACCCTAAAACACTACCCCCAGCACGACCCCCTTCACTACCTAAACACAACTACACAATTTGTTACAGGCGTTGCAACGCAGGCCTGTGGTGCTTACTGGAAGTACTTGGTGGGCTAGTTGGGCCCCAGGGACCCTCAGGATTCAAGGTGACCTAATCCCCCAACTTAAAACGCGCCACGGGGCGTGTTTGCACAGTGGTGAAGGGAGGGGGCGGGGCCTCAGGTGACATGTGCGCAAACACGCCCCTTGAATCCTGAGGGACCCTGGGGGCCAACTAGCCCACCAGGTACCTTCAGTAAGCACAACAGAGTTGCGTTGCAGAGAGGTGAAAAAGGTGCGTGGCCTCGGAACGCCTCTCTGCAACTCAGCTCTGTGGTCCTAACTGTAGGTACCTGGGGGCTAGTTGGGCCCCAGGGACCCTCAGGATTCAAGGGACTTAATCCCACAACTTAAAACGCGCCACGGGGCGCGTTTGCACACGCATTTTAAGAGGTAGTTTTAATCCCCCTGCCCTATTATGTACTAGGGACTTACAGAGGAGGTCATGCTAATCACAGGGGTACCCCAACGCAAAGTGTTCCCTAGTGTATGTAGGTGTTTTCACTGTATTCTAAGTGTCTTTTAGCATAGCACTGACTCTGGTTAGTCAGAGTCAGTTACCACCAGTACCCGTCTGAAAAAGTTGTGGGCACAGGATGATTTTGCAACATGGCCTCTTTCTGCTCCTCTGTTGGTTCTTTCTGCACATCTTATGCTTCTTCCTGCACTTTTCTTCGTCTTTGTGGACTTCTGTTGCTTCTTTCTGCATTTCTTTTGCTTCTTTCTGCGCGTTTTTTTCTTCTTTCTTCACATGTCCTACCTCTGTAGGCATAGTTAGAAACTAGCATTTAAAAACCTTTGAAATTCACTTAAAAAATCATAGGTTTCAGGCACGTTATAGTTAGAAATTAGCATTTAAAAACCTTTGAAATTAACTGAAAAAACCATAGGTTTCAGACACGTTATAGTTAGAAATTAGCATTTAAAAACCTTTGAAATTCACTGAAAAAACCATAGGTTTTAGGGACAGTTATAGTTAGTTGGACATTTCACTCGTACAAAACCATAGAAATTCCCCGTTATAGTTAGTTCAGCTAACTATAACTCGCGCCCCGCAATGCACTGCTGATGACGTCACATATTACATCACTCATGACATGGTCAGTGACATCACTGATGACATCACTGATGACATCTCAAATGACATCACTGATGACATCATCCATGTGATAATTTCATGCATCTTCTCACACCCTAATATAGCTTTTGATACACCCACTCTAAATTACAGACTGCCATTCTCAAAACCATACACACTCCAATACCAATAACTACATACCCACTAACTGATTCTTAGGTCTACACATACACATCTACTCACTCACCCGTACAGTCACTCATACTTACAGTCACTCAGTACAGGACTATCATATGCACTCATACACCTATATAAACACTCACACACCGCCACTCAACCATAGAGGTACTCACACACCTAGTCAGTCATGCAAAAAATTAATCACACACCCATTTACTCACCTATACAGTTATACACACACCAGCTCACTTACTCATACAAATACTAGCACATTCTTACGCTCTTATACAATAACTGATACAAGCACACACGCATCCATACAGCCACTCTCACAATCACACACTCTCACTTATAGCCATTTAAATACTCTAACACACATATATACTGCCATTTACATATGTAGTTACTCGCACATGTACCACTGAGATATACATTCACTCACTAACACACCCATACACACACTCACCCACCCAAGCAGTCCATCACAGATACACTCTTGAAATCATGCACCCAGTGAATCACCCACTCACACATCTATGTACAGAGTCACACACACCCCACCCACACAAACACTCAGGCAGCCATACAGATACTCAGAGAACCAATCAATAACCCATATAGACACTCAAGTAGCTATTCGCAAATCCATGCATCCACTTACACACCAACAGACAGACGGATACAGACATTCACACAGTTTAGTCACTAACCCATGCATTCAGTAAGATATGTTTAATCACTCACTTGTAGAGTCAGTCACGCACGTACTAAATCATCCATTCAGACACTTAAACACCCACTCATTCTTCAATACGCCTTTCCCTATATATATTAAACATATTTAAACTTTACAGAAACACACAGTCACTGGATGATGTCATCAGTGATTTCATTTGAGATGTCATCAGTGATGTCATCAGTGATGTCACTGACCATGTCATGAGTGATGTAATATGTGACGTCATCAGCAGTGCATTATGGGCGCGAGTTATAGTTAGCTGAACTAACTATAACGGGGGAATTTCTATGGTTTTGTACGAGTGAAATGTCCAACTAACTATAACTGTCCCTAAAACCTATGGTTTTTTCAGTGAATATATATATATATATTATCTACTGGCGGTCGCCAGTAGATAGTTATAGTTAGGACCTATTTTCCATAGGAAATCCGCGACATTCTATTTGAAATAACTCTTGCGTCGGTTGACGAATCTTCGCGAAATTTTCAAACTTTATGGCCCGCTCCGGTCCGCTCCTACCCTGAAAGTTTCGGGGTGATTCGCTGCGCGGGGCCAAGAAAAAGGGGGTCCCAAAACGTGTTTTCCCCATTCATTTTCCCTTAGGAAACATTAGCCACGGCTACAGCTCCGAACTGCTGAACGGAATTATACCAAATTTGGCAAAGAGGTAGTTCTTGGTTCAGAAAGAACCCTTTTTGTTAAATGGTGTAAATCCGCTCAGTAGTTCCTGTGAAAATCAAAATGAAAATCACATATATATCTATGGCCGCAGTCGGATTCGCGCACCCTCCCGATCACGAGCTGCATGCTAATTGGCTGTCAACACTTCAAATCAGGAAGTGTTGGCAGCCATTTTGTCCTCGGTAGAACCGAGGGACAGAAACAAGTGTGAAAACGCACAAAGGGGGCAGGGTAGAAAACCCTGACCCTCTAGGTCTGCTCAGGGGTCCCACAAGGACCCTCTGGGCAGAAAAAGCACTTTAGTGGGTAAATCGGCGGGATGCGCTTAGGGTGCGCGGATCCCGCCGAAAAAAAAAAAAATTGAAGCGCGGTCTCCCGCGCTTCGATACTATTTTGCCCCCGGGTGGGCCAAGTCCCGGGGGCATGCAGGGGGTTGGTTTTTAGTTTATGGGGGCCTCTAAGGCCCTCAAGCCCCGGGGACCGCCACCCCCGGGGCTTTCTAATAAAAATGGTGCGGGAGGGCACTGTGCTCTCCCGCAGCCCCGGGGACCGCCACCCCCTGGGGCTTCTTTTAAAATTGAAATACCTGTGTGGGGGCTCCAGCCCACCCACATGCCCCCGGGACCGCCACCTCCCGGGGCACTAAGAAAATACATGTGGGGGTCCGTTTCGGACCTCGAAGCCCCGGGGACCACCACCTCCCGGGGCTATGTAGAAGTGGGGAGGGGGCCGCGCGGCTCCCTCCTGTAGCCTGTGGTGGCCCTGGGGACCGCCACCCCCAGGGCCGGCTCCTGCAGTGTCCCAGGGTGCCTACCCCCGGGACACTGCTGTTTGCAATGGCAGGACGGAGCCTCGCGGCCCCGTCCTGCAATTGCAATCTAGCTTTGCTTCATTGAAGCGAGAGCAGGAAACCTGCTCTCGCTTCAATGAAGCAAGCAGATTGCTTTCCATAAGGGAGCTGCATGTCAGCAGCTCCCCTTATGGAAAGCAATGCCGGCTCCCGCAGCACGCGGGAGCCGGCGGGACCGTGCAGGGATTGGGGACCCCCCACGGTCCCCAACGTATGGCCAGGCCCCGGGGGATGGGGTCCCCGGGTCCATTAGTGGCCCGGGAGGGGGGCCACGCAGCCCCCCTCCCAAAAAAAGAAATTTTCTAAAAAAAATTTTAAAAAAAGGACGCAAAGGCCGGCCCCGGGGGATGGGGTCCCCGGGGCATTTAATGGCCTGAGGAGGGGGCCACGCAGCCCCCTCCAAATATATATTTTTTTAAAAAGAGGGCATGCCCCGGGGATGGGGTCCCCGGGGCAAATACAGGCCCAGGGAAGGGGCCACGCGGCCCCCTTCCCGTTTTGAAAAATAAAAATAAAAATAAAAGAACAGCCTCAGGCCCCGGGGGATGGGGTCCCCGGGGACAAAAGTGGACGAGGGAAGGGGGCCATGCAGCCCCCTCCCATAAAAAAAAGAAAGAAAAAAAACGGCATCGTGCCGGAGGCTCCGCCCCTCCCTGCAGCACTATGCAAACGCGCCCCTGGCGCGTTGTAAGAAGGGGAAGTAATTCCCTTGAATACTGGGGGTCCCTGGGGCCAACTAGCCCACCAGGAATCTCCAGTATGCGCCAGGAGCTGCGCTGCAGAGAGGTGTTCAGAGGCCACGCCCCTTTTACACCTCTCTGCAACGCAGCTCTGTGGCGCTTTTGGAGGTACATGGTGGGCTAGTTGGACTCCAGGGACCCTCAGGATTCAAAGGTACTTAATCCCCCAACTTAAAACGTGCCACGGGGCGCGCTTGCACAGTGGTGAAGGGAGGGGGCGGGGCTTCAGGTGACATGTGTGCAAACAGGCCCCGTGGCGCGTTTTAAGATGGGGAATTAAATCCCTTCAATCCTGAGGGTCCCTGGGGCCAACTAGCCCACCAGGTACGTCCAGAAAGCGCCACAGAGCTGCGTTGCAGAGAGGTGTAAAAGGGGCGTGGCCTCTGAACACCTCTCTGCAACGCAGCGCCCTGGCGCATACAGGAGGTACAGGGTGGGCTAGTTGGACCCCAGGGACCCTCATGATTCAAGGGAACTTAATCCCCCAACTTAAAACGCGCCACGGGGCGCGTTTGCACAGTGGTGAAGGGAGGGGGCGGGGCATGTTATTGTTAGAAATTAGCATTTCAAAACCTTGAAATTCACTTAAAAACCATAGGTTTCAGGCACTTTATAGTTAGAAATTAGCATTTAAAAACGCTTTAAAATTCACTGAAAAAACCATAGGTTTCAGGCACGTTATAGTTAAAAATTAGCATTTAAAAACCTTTGAAATTCACTGAAAAAACCATAGGTTTCAGGCACGTTATAGTTAGGAATTAGCATTTAAAAACCTTTGAAATTCACTGAAAAACTATAGGTTTCAGGCAAGTTATAGTTAGAAATTAGCATTTAAAAACCTTAGAAATTCACTGAAAAAACCATAGGTTTTAGGGACAGTTATAGTTAGTTGGACATTTCACTCGTACAAAACCAGAGAAATTCCCCCGTTATAGTTAGTTCACGTAACTATAACTCGCGCCCCGCAATGCACTGCTGATGACGTCACATATTACATCACTCATGACATGGTCAGTGACATCACTGATGACATCACTGATGACATCTCAAATGACATCAATGATGACATCACTGATGACATCATCCATGTGATAATTTGATGCATCTTTTCACACCCTAATATAACTTTGGATACACCCACTGTAAATTACAGACTGCCATTGTCAAAACCATAGACACTCCAACACCAATTACTATATACACACTCACTGATTCTTAGGTCAAAACAGACACATCTACTCACTCACCCGTACAGTCACTCATACTTATAGTCACTCAGTACAGGACTATTATATGCACTCATACACCTATATAAACACTCACACACCGCCACTCATCCATAGAGGTACTCACACACCTAGTCAGTCATGCAAAAAATTAAGCACACACCCATTTACTCACCTATACAGTTATACACACACCAACTCACTTACTCATACAAATACTAGCACATTCTTCAGTGATGTCATCAGTGATGTCACTGACCATGTCATGAGTGATGTAATATGTGACGTCATCAGCAGTGCATTGGGGGGCGCGAGTTATAGTTACGTGAAGTGAACTAACTATAACGGGGGAATTTCTCTGGTTTTGTACGAGTGAAATGTCCAACTAACTATAACTGTCCCTAAAACCTATGGTTTTTTCAGTGAATATATATATATATATTTCTTTTTACAGGAACATGTTAGGAATCTTAAGTCCTATGTACAAGACACATGTGATTTCCTTCAAAAGATACGAGATATACAATGGAAACCAGAGTACCTTTTAATAGCCCTGGACGTATCATCATTATATACATGTATTAGGAACCAGGATGGTATTAGGGCTGTAGAATATTTTCTAGCCAATAGACCCCTTAAGTACGCTTAACATAACAAAATGTTACTCAATATGCTGCTTTTTTTTTTTGAAAATAATTTGTTCAAGGGGTAGCGATGTGGTCCAGCTTCTCCCCCAGCTATGCCTTTTTATTCATGGGCTGGTGGGAGGAGCTGGTCCTCAAAAAACAATTTGAGCATATCTATAATTCCAGGGTGGTCTGCTGGCTCAGATTCATTGCCGATTTGTTTATAGTGTGGTGTGGCAATGAGCAAAGTGCGACAGATTTTATTGCTCAAATCAATAATAATGATGTGAACTTGAATTTTACGTCAGACATCAGTAAAAACCAAGTAACGTTCCTAGATGGGCAAGTTCAAATAACTAATAACAGTTTGTCAACATCATTATATCATAAAATGACAGCAGGCAATACAGTGTTGCATGCGTCTAGTGCACACCCTCCCCATCTTATCAACAGCATCACATATGGGGAAATGCTACGCATTAGACGCATATGCAGTGACAAGGCAGACACTGTAGTTAAACAATCAGAAAGTCGAGATCGTTTTTTGGCCAGAGGATATAGAGCTGACACAGTCGATGCAGCTATAACTACGTCCAGATTGAGGCCAAGGGAGGATTTGTTGTAATACAGAGTTAAACTAAAAGGCAAGGAAAGAGGACCACCAGAAGAGGCCCAGGAACCTACTAGATTAATTCTTACATTCTCTAGGCAGGAAAAGCAACTGAGGGTCATAGTAAGATGAAATTGGCCCATTCTTCTGGACGACCCATAATAGGTACACTCTTACCTACCAAACCATCTATCACATACAGAAAAACAGCGAGTATGGGTAATGCGCTGGTAAAAAGTAGCCCAGAGGACCTAGATAGGGGGATGTAGCTCACGGCCAGAAAGGGCTTTTATAAATGTTTGACCTGCAAGGCCTGTAAACACGGCGTTAACAAAACTTCGTATCAGACAGCATTCAATACCAGAATACAGGTAATTAAACAACATCTAACCTGTAAATCTGAGTATGCTGTATACATCCTTGAATGCAGCTGTAACCTCAAATACATTGGGAGTACGAAGTTAGCCGTGCACAAGAGGTTACTCCAGCATACACGGGCAATCATCAGTAACGATGCTAGCTATCCCGTGGCTGGACATTTTAATGAATGTCACAATAGGGACCTCAAGCATCTAAAATATTATGTTATAGATGCTATACCCATACAGAAAAGAGGGGGAAATCAGGAAGCTAAGCTGAGGCGCCTTGAAACTAGTTATATTTTACAATTTGATTCCATGCAACCAGGGGGTCTCAATACAAGCGAGGATTTGCACACCTATAAATGATATATAATACCAGTAGATTACTCATATTGATTGGCTATCATACCACTACACGCAAATGTCATTAGTGGTAGACAGGATTTTCAAGCTTGGTAGGAATAATCTAATCGTATATAGATAGGTACTGCTTTTGTACACATCTTTATCTTATTAGCTTCTGGAATCTCTATATTTTATACTGAATATGTAAAAAAAATTCAAAATCTTTTTTGTAGGATTTTTTATTCATGCACATATTTATTCATTTTAGACAGTTGTTTTAGTATAACATAATTATAAAGGATATATTTATATATTTAGGTATTTATGTATATACTGGGAATCAACTGAGAAATATAATATTCAAGACATGTCTATGAATGGATCCTCTCATGACCCACTTTATTTGAGATGTCATGAGTGATGTCACTGACCATGTCATGAGTGATGTAATATGTGACGTCATCAGCAGTGCATTGTGGAGTACAGGAAGTTATAGTTAGCTGAACTAACTATAACGGGGGAATTTCTATGGTTTTGTACGAGTGAAATGTCCAACTAACTATAACGCCCTGAAACCTATGGTTTTTTCAGTGAATATATATATATATATATATGTATATTATATTATCTACTGGCGGTCGCCAGTAGATAGTTATAATTACAACCTATTATCCATAGGAAATCCACGACATTCTATTTGAAATAACTCTCTTGCCGGTTGACGTATCTTCGCAAAATTTTCAAACTTTGTGGGCCCGCTCCGGTCCGCTCCTACCCTGAAAGTCTCGGGGGATCTCGCCAAGCGGGGGCCGAGAAAAAGGGGGTCCCAAAACGCGTTTCCCCATGCAATTTTCCATAGGAAACTTTAGACACGGCTACAGCCTGAACTGCTGAACGGAATTACACCAAATTTGGCAAAGAAGTAGTTCTTGGTTCAGAAAGAACCCTTTTGTTAAATGGTGTAAATCCGTTCAGTAGTTGCTAAGAAAATCAAAAGTAAAAAGATAGTGATATCTAAGGCCGCGTCGGATTCGCGCACCCTCCCGATCATGAGCTGCATGTTAATTGGCTGTCAACACTCCAAATCAGGAAGTGTTGGCAGTTATTTTGTCCCTCGGTAGAACCGAGGGACAGAAACAAGTGCGCAAAGCGCACAAAGGGGCAGGGTAGAAACACCCTGACCCCTAGGTCTGCTCAGGGGTCCCACAAGGACCCCTGGGCAAAAATTATTATTATTTTTAAATCGGCAGGATGCGCTCAGGGTGCGTGAATCCTGCCGGAAAATCGAGCGCCGGTCTCCCGCGCTCGAGTAGCACTGCCCCCGGGTGGGCCAAGTCCCGGGGGCATGCTGGGGGTTAATTTATGTGGGGGCCTCTAAGGCCTCCCAAGCCCCGGGACCACCACCCCGGGGCTTTATGGAGAATGGTGCGGGAGGGCTCTGAGCCCTCCCGCAGCCCCGGGACCGCCACCTCCCGGGGCTTCTTTTTTATTTTTGAAAACTCTGTGTGGGGGGCTCCAGCCCCCACATGCCCCGGGACCACCACCTCCCGGGCACTAAGAAAATTACAATGGGGGTCCGTTTTGGACTCCCAAGCCCCGGGACCACCACCTCCCCGGGCTGTGCACTGAATGGGAGGGGGCCGCGCGGCCCCCTCCTGGAGCCTGTGGTGGCTCCTGGGGACCGCCACCCCCAGGGCCGGCTCCTGCAGTGTCCCGGGTGCCTACCCCCGGGACACTGCTGTTTGTAATGACAGGACGGGAGCCTCGCGGCCCCGTCCTGTCATTGCAAACTGCTTTGGATATTGGAAGAGAGAGCAGGAAACCTGCTCTCTTCCAATATCCAAGCTGATTGCTTTCCACATGGGGAGCTGCATCTTAGCAGCTCCCCATGTGTAAAGCAATGCCGGCTCCCGTAGGACACGGGAGCTGGCGGGACTGTGGGGGTTTGGGGACCCCCACAGTCCCCAACGAGAGGCCAGGCCCCGGGGATGGGGTCCCCGGGCCATAGTGGCCACGGAGGGGGCCACGCAGCCCCCTCCTCAAAGGTAAAAAAGTTAAAAAAAAAAAAGTGAAGGCCGGCCCCGGGGATGGGGTCCCCGGGCCTTAAATGGCCTGAGGAGGGGGGCCACGCAGCCCCTCCAAATAAAAAAAGAGGCCATGCCCCGGGGATGGGGTCCCCGGGCCAATACAGGCCCAGGGAAGGGGGCCACGCGCCCTCTTCCCGTTTTTTTTTTTTAATTTTAATTTAAAAGGGTAGGTAAGGCCCTGGGGGATGGGGTCCCCAGGGCCTAAAAGTAGGAAAAAGGAAGGGGGCTACACAGCTCCCCTTCAGGGGAAAAAAAATGATCGGGCCCGCAGGCCCTGCCCCTTCCTTCACCACTTCTGCAAACGCGCCCTGGCGCGTTTGCAGAGGGGGAACGACCCCTTGAATACTGGGGTCCCTGGGGCCAACTAGCCCACCAGGAACCTCCAGTATGCGCCAGGGGCTGCCTTGCAGAGAGGTGTACAGAGGCCACGCCCCTTTACACCTCTCTGCAACGCAGCTCTGTGGCGCTTTTGGAGGTATATGGTGGGCTAGTTGCACCCCAGGGACCCTCAGGATTCAAGGGGAGTTAATCCCCGACTTAAAACGCGCCACGGGCGTGCTTGCACAGTGGTGAAGGGAGGGGCGGGGCTTCAGGTGACATGTGTGCAAACAGGCCCCGTGGCGCGTTTTAAGATTGGGAATTAAATCCCTTCAATCCTGAGGGTCCCTGGGGAAAACTAGCCCAACAGGTACGTCCAGAAAGCGCCACAGAGCTGCGTTGCAGAGAGGTGTAAAAGGGGTGTGGCCTCTGTACATGTCTCTGCAACGCAGCCCCCTGGCGCATACTGGAGGTTCCTGGTGGGCTAGTTGGCCCGTAGGGACCCTCATGATTCAAGGGGACTTAATCCCCTACTTAAAATGCGCCATGGGGCGCGTTTGCACAGATGTCACCTCAGGCCCCGCCCCTCCCTTCACCATTGTGCAAATATTCCTCTAAAATCAGCCGAAATACGAATTCCGATTTACTCACCTGTTATCAGGAGAGACCTCAGTGCTGTATCTTTCAGCCCAGTACTGGTCCTGAAAAGTAATTTTAACCGTACTTACCAGTAACTTGAATTTCCTTCCATAGGCTAACATTGACTGGTTTCACTTGGAAATTCTTCTAAGTGTGGAGTTTTGGAACTTTAAAATATTCCTCTAAAATCAGCCGAAATACGAATTCCGATTTACTCACCTGTTATCAGGAGAGACCTCAGTGCTGCATCTTTCAGCCCAGTACTGATCCTCAAAAGTAATTTTAACCGTACTTACCAGTAACTTGAATTTCCTTCCATAGGATATCATTGCCTGCTTTTTGCTGAAAAAGTTTCTAAGTGTTGATTTTTGAAACATACAAATATTCCTCTAAAATCAGCCGAAATACAAATTCCGATTTACTCACCTGTTATCAGGAGAGACCTCAGTGCTGTATCTTTCAGCCCAGTACTGGTCCTGAAAAGTAATTTTAACCGTACTTTACCAGTAACTTGAATTTCCTTCCATAGGCTAACATTGACTGGTTTCACTTGGAAATTCTTCTAAGTGTGGAGTTTTGGAACTTTAAAATATTCCTCTAAAATCAGCCGAAATACGAATTCCGATTTACTCACCTGTTATCAGGAGAGACCTCAGTGCTGCATCTTTCAGCCCAGTACTGATCCTCAAAAGTAATTTTAACCGTACTTACCAGTAACTTGAATTTCCTTCCATAGAATATCATTGCCTGCTTTTTGCTGAAAAAGTTTCTAAGTGTTGATTTTTGAAACATACAAATATTCCTCTAAAATCAGCCGAAATACAAATTCCGATTTACTCACCTGTTATCAGGAGAGACCACAGTGCTGTATCTTTCAGCCCAGTACTGGTCCTGAAAAGTAATTTTAACCGTACTTACCAGTAACTTGAATTTCCTTCCATAGGCTAACATTGACTGGTTTCACTTGGAAATTCTTCTAAGTGTGGAGTTTTGGAACTTTAAAATATTCCTCTAAAATCAGCCGAAATACGAATTCCGATTTACTCACCTGTTATCAGGAGAGACCTCAGTGCTGCATCTTTCAGCCCAGTACTGATCCTCAAAAGTAATTTTAACCGTACTTACCAGTAACTTGAATTTCCTTCCATAGGATATCATTGCCTGCTTTTTGCTGAAAAAGTTTCTAAGTGTTGATTTTTGAAACATACAAATATTCCTCTAAAATCAGCCGAAATACGAATTCCGATTTACTCACCTGTTATCAGGAGAGAACCCAGTGCTGCATCTTTTAGCCCAGCACTGACCCTGAAAAGTAATTTTAACCGTACTTACCAGTAACTTATCTTTTCTTCCATAGGAATCCATTGTCTGGTTTTCAGCAGAAAAGTTTGTGTCGATTTTCACAAACTACAAATATTCCTTAAAAATCGCCTGTATGACTTAAACGCATTTTTTCAACTGTTTACAGGAGATGCACCAGTGCTGGATCCAGGATCCAACACTGAGTAAGAAAAAGTAACGATAACAGTTTTTACCTGCTAAGTGAATTTCCTTCCATAGGATAACATTGGTGATTCTATGAGGAAAAGTTTCTAAGTGTCAACTTTTAAAATACAATAATATTCCTTAAAAATCACGACTGTAACCAAAACGCTTTTACTCAACTGTTTACAGGAGATGTCCCAGGACTGAATCTAGGATCCAGTCCTGTGGTTAGAAAAGTAATCCATAAAGTAACTAATTGCATTTAACTAGAAATTCACATTGAGCTGAATGTTGCATTGTGTTTGAAAATGTGTTGCCCATTGCAACAACTGTAACTACTGTACTTAAAAGTCTATTGCCTATGTGCTAAGTATTTAAACTAAAGTAATTCATTCTGAGAAAGTATTTTTGTAATGTAATGTATAATGTAATTACAATGTAATTTAAAAATAAAATATGTAAAAGAAATTGTTTCTAAAAATGTAGTAAATCAGTATGAAAAAAATAATATAAAAATTAATACATTTAAAAACCTTTGAAATTCACTGAAAAAACCGTAGGTTTCAGGCACGTTATAGTTACAAATTAGCATTTAAAAACCTTTGAAATTCACTGAAAAACCATAGGTTTCAGACACGTTATAGTTAGAAATTAGCATTTAAAAACCTTTGAAATTCACTAAAAACCATAGGTTTTAGGGACAGTTATAGTTACAAATTAGCATTTAAAAACCTTTGAAATTCACTGAAAAAACCATAGGTTTCAGATATGTTATAGTTACAAATTAGCATTTAAAAAACCTTTGAAATTCACTGAAAAACCATAGGTTTTAGGGACAGTTATAGTTAGTTGGACATTTCACTCGTACAAAACCCGTGAAATTCCCCGTTATAGTTAGTTCAGCTAACTATAACTCGCGCCCGCAATGCACTGCTGATGACGTCACATATTACATCACTCATGACATGGTCAGTGACATCACTGATGACATCACTGATGACATCTCAAATGACATCACTGATGACATCATCCACGTGATAATCTGATGCAGCTCCTCACACCCTAATATAACCTTTGATACACCCAATCTAAATTACAGACTGCCATTCGCAAAACTATAGACACTCCAACACCAATAACTACATACCCACTCACTGATTCTTAGGTCTACACACACACATCCACTCACTCACCCGTACAGTCACTCATACTTATGGTCACTCAGTACAGGACTATCATATGCACTCTTACTCCTATATAGACACTCAAACACCGCCACTCATCCAAAGAGGTACTCACACACCTAGTCAGTCATGCAAATAATTAAACACACTGCCATTTACTCACCTATACAGTTATACCAGCTCACTTAATCATACAAATACTAGCACATTGTTACGCTCTTATACAATCACTGATACAAGCACACACTCATCCATACAGCCACTATCACAATCACTCACCTCGCTTATAGCTATTTATATACTCCAACACACATATATACTGGCTTTCACATATGTAGTTACTCACACATGTACCACTGGGACATACATTCACTCACTAACACACTCTTACACACACTTACCCACCCATACAGTCTATCACAGATGCACTCTTGAAACCATCCACCCAGTGAATCACCCACTCACACATCTATGCACAGAGTCGCACACACCCCACCCACACAAACACTCAGGCACCCATACAGATACTCAGACAACCAATCAATAACTCATATAGACACTCATGTAGCTATTCACAAACCCATGCAGCCACTTACACAGCAACAGACAGACGGATACAGACATTCACCCAGTTTAGTCACTAACCCATGCATTCAGTAAGATACGTTAAATCACTCACTTATAGAGTCAGTCACGCACCTACTAAATCATCCATACAGACACTTACACACCCACTCATTCTTCAATACATCTTTTCCTATATATATTAAAAATATTTAAACTTTACAGAAACACACAGTCACTGGATGATGTCATCAGTGATGTCATTTGAGATGTCATCAGTGATGTCATGAGTGATGTCACGGACCATGTCATGAGTGATGTAATATGTGACGTCATCAGCAGTGCATTATGGGGCGCGAGTTATAGTTAGCTGAACTAACTATAACGGGGGATTTCACGGGTTTTGTACGAGTGAAATGTCCAACTAACTATAACTGTCCCTAAAACCTATGGTTTTTTCAGTGAATTTCAAAGGTTTTTTAAATGCTAATTTGTAACTATAACATATCTGAAACCTATGGTTTTTTCAGTGAATTTCAAAGGTTTTTTAAATGCTAATTTGTAACTATAACTGTCCCTAAAACCTATGGTTTTTTCAGTGAATTTCAAAGGTTTTTTAAATGCTAATTTCTAACTATTACGTGTCTGAAACCTATGGTTTTTTCAGTGAATTTCAAAGGTTTTTTAAATGCTAATTTGTAACTATAACGTGCCTGAAACCTACGGTTTTTTCAGTGAATATATATATATATTTGCTTTTTATCACACCTAACTATAATGTTATTTTCAATGAATATATATCTATCTATCTATCTATCATACATATATATACCTAGAGAAAAGAACATTATGTCTTGGCCTTTCTTTCTGTCCAGCTGAACCCATCAACTATGTAGACACCCGCATTGATCTTTTCAAGTTCTGTAGGAAACTCAAACTCAAGAAATGGCATAAACTCAAACCTGTCAAGAACAAGGAATCCAATGTTGCCAGCATGGCCACTGCCGGCAGTGAATTGAACATTGGTGACATTGACACTCTTGTCACTTTACACAAACTAGAAGGGGGAGGAAGAGGGATGGGTGACAATGTGTATGAAATTCTGGACAATCTGGACATTTCGTATGATAAAGCAGCTAACACCAGTTTCAAACCGAGATCCACTTTCCTACCTAACATGCCACATGACCATATCGATACTTTTCAGGACATGGTCAGCACACAGCTACTGCAATTCAGAAAAAAGAATTGGGTGAAAAAGATGAGCAGGTTTAGACACAATCTCACACTCTCCCAAAAGAATGCTATCAAAGATCTGTCCACCGACAGCAGCGTCATCATTAGACCTGCAGGCAAGGGTGGCTATATTGTCATCCTGTCTAGAGCAATGTACATCAACGAAGCCATGCGCCAGCTCAATGACACCTGTTCTTATATGACCACGACTAAGGTCGCATACAACAACAGCATCATCGACATATGGGGCAGACTGGTTGATTGAAAAGATAGAGGACTGTTAGAATGGGAGGAATATTGCTTCCTCAAGAAAGACTACCCCAAAGTCCTGATTCTATATCTCTTACCCAAGGTCCACAAGAACAAGACCAATCCTCCAGGACAACCCATTGTGTCTTCCAGAGGTAGCGCTCTCAAAAACATCTCGAGATATGTTGATCACTTCCTTAGGGATCACGTCTTGACCTTACCCTCGTATGTCAGGGACACGAAAGACTTTCACATGAAGATTAACAATCTTAGATGGCAGGAGAATTACCTCCTCATATCCATGGATGTGAACTCCTTATACACGATCATTGAATACGAACAGGGGTTTACTGCTTGCGCCAAGTATCTGAGTAAGAGACCTATCTGGCACATGGAGCATACCCAGATGCTCCTGGACATGATCAAGTTCTGCCTACACAATAACTACTTCCTGTTCAATGACAACATATACAGACAGATCCTGGGCACCGCGATGGGAACCTGCTTTGCACCGAGCTTTGCAAACCTGTTCCTTGATGCCTTTGTTGGTTAGGAAATCAGGAGGGACAGTACCTTTGCGAGTGACTTCGCAAAGGAAGTGATTTGTCTCAGATACATTGACGACCTGTTTGTTGTCTGGGAGGGCAATAAATGGGACGCCCATGATTTTGTGCAGAGACTCAATTCCAATTCACACAACCTGAAACTCACTAGCACTGTGAGCAACAAGGAGGTGGAGTATTTGGACACCAGGGTAGAAATCATCGAGAACAAAATCCACACCAGTCTCTTCAGGAAGAGCACTGCAGGCAATACACTGCTACACGCCATGAGTAGTCACCCGGACAATCTGAAGTGGAGTATCTCTTAGGGGGAACTTCTCAGAGCCAAATGTAACTGCAGCTCTGACACTGCCTTCAGGGCAGAACAAACCACGATGATTGCCAGGTTTAGAGAACGAGGGTACCCCACCTGGGTTTTGAAAAGAACAGTCAACAAGGCCAGTGGGGTCAGCAGAAGTGAGACATTGGAGAATGACACCAACATGACGAAACCCATGAGTGACGACAACGAAACCCGAATGATATTGACCTACAAAGGGAACTTCAATGACATCCGCAGAATCATATCCAAGAATTGGGGTATGCTTACCAAGGATCGCATTATAGGCAATACCATCGCAGACAGGCCCAAAATCACAAACAGAAGGGGCAGAAATTTCTGGGACCTACTAGTACACAGCGATATTACCACTAAAGACAAGAGCAGTGGCATCAATCTACAGGGCTTCTTTCCCTGTGGACACTGTAAGGCATGCTGCAGCAGCCGCATGAGGAAAGAGTACCATAACACCAGCAGCAACACGACATTTCCAATCAAACAATTCCTCACCTGCAGTACCACATTTGTGGTATATGTATTAGAATGTCCTTGCAAACTCAGATACGTAGGCAGCACTACACATATGGCCAAGAAGAGAATTTTGGAGCACATGAGGGCCATCACAAACAAGGATCAGCATCACCCCATTGCGAGGCACTTCGAAACCCATCATTTCTCTGACAGCACCAAACTTAGCTTCTACGCCATTGAACAAGTGCATACCAAGGCCAGAGGCTGTAACAGGGTACTCCAACTTAGGAAAAGGGAGCCTAGATACATCATCAGCCTAGGCACCTGATTTCCAGAAGGGCACAATATGGACGAGGAGATGGCAATACACCTACAAGAGGAATAGGGCACAGGTGGCACCGCATTTCCCCTGTTTTCTTGACTTCCGGACTTCTCTGTTTCCCTTCTTTCATTATAAACACAAACACCCCCTCGTTCCCCTCAACCCTTGCCTTTTTCCCAACTTTCCCCCCCTTTCCCTTCCCCGGCCCCTTTCCCTTCCCTGGCCCTGTTTCCCCTGCCCCCTCGCCACCTTCGTGTTCCCCCCTTTCCTTCCTCCCCCTTCCCCCCTGCCCTTTTTTTGCCTCTTCGCAGTTTCCTTCTTTTTTTGTCTGTCCCTCATATCCGACATGCTTTTTCATGGTTAGCCATACGGTTTGTTGTTCCATTCTTGGGATTTGAACATAGTCAGTAACCTCCCTGTCTTGTCTGTCTCTTGCAGGAGGAAAGGAAGGGACCCGAGATTGGATCCGGTGGTGACATTGGGTTCCCTACTCTTTTCTTCATGACATCCACACAATGCTTCGTATTTTTCAGATAAGAATTTCTCACGCTTTCTTAATTTTCATAATTTTTTATAATTTTATTGTCATTACACTGAGCACAGTGTGTGGGCGTGTGGGGGGACCAATACAGAGTTGTGCTGTCACATAGTCATCTCGTGTTTTTTCCTGCTGCTGATTCAGGTCTGGGCCATCATCGCATCCATCAGGCAGCTGCCTTGCACAGCTTCACGTGCGAGCTTCCTTCAGGTTCATTCAGGCTGAGACACCATTACACATGGGGCTACTAGACACTTTCACACATGACTCCTGACAATGACACAGCGAGGAAGCCCATTCTCCTGTGAGGCCACCATGCAGTTTTCATGACACTATCTGTCGCAGGCAGTCCACATTGATCAGGTGACCTACTCCCAACCCGGGAACTGACCAGCACCTCAATAAGGCACTGTGCCTTCATTCATGGTCAGCTGCCCTAACACAATATCAGGACGAGGACTGTTCCTATGTTTCCAATTTCACTACTATAACATTGGTGTTGCACAGGCTTGCAAATCCAGGAACGCATTCATACCCAACATTGAGGGACACAGCGCCAGGGTACACACATTCTGATCCCGTTCTATCACCAGCAGGCTTTAAAGCATAGCCTCCGCCTTTATCAGCACTTCTCCAGCTTCCTCAGCAGCAGTCCTTAGTCTATTTTCACATTTACTTCCTGATCACATGAATGTATGTAAAGACATGTGAACTTACACTCCGTTGTGTGAACAAGACCGTTGTACGGTCGAAACGCGTCACGGAGGTTTATACCAGTAATAAATCCTCCTAATTGGTGAACTGGCTCCCGTTTTCTTGGCCTGAGTGCGCGTTATACTGGACTTTCATGGGATATATCTATATATATATATATATATATATATATATATATATATATATATATATATATATATATATATATCAAAAACAAACGGTCCCAGATCGGTGCGCTCTTCATTTAGCTGGTGCTCATGTCGAGGTTAGACCATACCTAGCTTTCATCTTTTCCATCAATTAATCCACTGCACTCCAGAAGTCGTGTTGTTCAAAGGATTTTATTTAAGCATAAATTCCACCACCATTACCACCACCAAACGTTTCGACCAAGAAATGGTCTTTGTCACGGTTAAGTGAGTCCTTTTCGCTTTCACCCTATATAGTGTCCATCTCTGTGCCCAATTAGATTGCATTCTGGGACTTGTATTTCCAGTTTGTCACAGTTTCTTACAAAGAATGGATATTACACTTTGTAGTTGTTTTTCATTTTATATTGGCTTTTGTACATAGCATAACGATATATTTGATGTTAAATCTTTGCGAGTTGGTAGCCCCAATGTGCCTTGTTTTTCAGTTTATATGCTCGCTAAAGTATTTTTGTATAATTGTATCTTTTGCGAGTTAGTAGCCCCAGTGTGCTGGTTTATACTCGCAATACAGTTTTTCTATTCTGGGTATAGTACGCCTGCTTGTTTCAAGAGCCTTAACTGATTTTGCTCATAAATGTATGTGTAATTCCTCATCCCCGTTAAGCCCAAATGGGGTCTTAGTTTTCATCAAATTCAAAACTAAGAAATACAAGTCCCAGAATGCAATCTAATTGGGCACAGAGATGGACACTATATAGGTGAAAGCCAAAAGGACTTACTTAATCGTGACAAAGACCATTTCTTGGTCGAAACGTTTGGTGGTGGTAATGGTGGTGGAATTTATGCTTAAATAAAATCCTTGAACAACACGACTTCTGGAGTGCAGTGGATTAATTGATGGAAAATATATATATATATATATATATATATATATATATATATATATATATATTATCTACTGGCGGTCGCCAGTAGATAGTTATAGTTAGGACCTATTTTCCATAGGAAATCCGCAACATTCTATTCCCAATAACTTTGGCGCCGGTTGACGAATCTTCGCGAAATTTTCAAAACTTATGGCCCGCTCCGGTCCGCTCCTATCCTGAAAGTTTCGGGGTGATTCGTCAAGTGAGGACCGAGAAAAAGGTGGGTCCCAAAACGTGTTTTCCCCATGCAATTTTCTCCATAGGAACCTTTAGTCGCAGCTACAGCTCGAACTGCTGAACGGAATTACACCAAATTTGGCAAAAAGGTAGCCCTTGGTTCAGAGTCATGCCTTTTGGTTAAATGGTGTAAATCCGTTCAGTAGTTCCTGAGAAAATCAAAAGTAAAATCACATATATATCTATGGCCGCGGAGGGTCCGCGCACCCTGAGCGCACCTTCCCGATCACGAGCTGTGATGCTAATTGGCTGTCAACACTCCAAACCAGGAAGTGTTGGTAGCCATCTTGTTCCTCAGTAGAACCGAGGCACAAGAAACAAGTGCGCAAAACGCAAAAAGGGGGCAGGGTAGAAACACCCTGACCCCTAGGCCTGCTTAGGGGTCCCACAAAGACCCCCAGGGCCAAAAGCATTTTTTTAAATCAGCGGGATGCGCTTAGGAAGCGCGGATCCCGCCGTGAAAAAAACAAAACAAAGCGCGGGCTCGGCTCCCGCGCTTCGTTGTTATTTGGCCCCCGGGTGGGCCAAGTCCCGGGGGCATGCGGGGGTTTATTAAATATTTGTTGGGGGCCTCAAAGGCATCCCCAAGCCCCGGGGACCACCACCCCCAGGGCTTTAAATAACAATGGTGCGGGAGGGCACTCGGCCTCCCGCAGCCCCGGGGACCGCCACCCCCGGGGCTTCTTTTTAAAATAAAATTCGCTGTGTGGGGGTCGAGCCCCCCACATGCCCCGGGACCGCCACCTCCCGGGCACTAAGAATTTTAAATTGGGGGTCCGCTCGGACTCTCGAAGCCCCGGGACCACCACCTCCCCGGGCTTTGAACATGTTGGGAGGGGGCCGCGCGCCTCCTCCTGGAGCCTGTGATGGCCCTGGGGACCACCACCCCCAGGGCCGGCTCCTGCAGTGTCCTGGGGTGCCTACCCCGGGACACTGCTGTTTGCTATGACAGGCGGAGCCTCGCGGCCCCGTCCTGTCATAGCAAACTCTGCTTTGATTTTGGAAGAGAGAGCAGGAAACCTGCCTCTCTTCCAAAATTTAAAGCAATTGCTTTTCCACATGGGAGCTGCATCTTAGCAGCTCCCCATGTGGAAAGCAATGCCGGCTCCCGAGGGACGCGGGAGCCGGCGGGACCGTGGGGGGATTGGGGACCCCCACATTCCCCAACGGAGAGGGCCAGCCCCGGAGGATGGGGTCCCTGGGGCTACAGTGGCTCGGGGAGAGCCACGCGGCCCCTTCCCCAAAATGTATTAAAAAAAATATATTTAAAAAAAATAACAAAGGCCGGCCCCGGGGGATGGGGTCCCCAGGGCCATAAGTGGCCTGAGGAGGGGGGCAACGCAGCCCCCCTCCAAAACAATTTTTAAAATAATAAAGGCCATGCCCCGGGGGATGGGGTCCCCAGGGCCGATTAAGGCCATGCAACCCCCTTCCAAATTTTTTTATTTTTTTTTAAATAGCGGGCAGGCCCTGGGGGATGGGGTCCCCAGGGCAAATAAATTACAAAAAGTGATGTCATTTGAGATGTCATCAGTGATGTCACTGACCATGTCATGAGTGATGTAATATGTGACGTCATCAGCAGTGCATTGCGGGGGCGCGAGTTATAGTTAGCTGAACTAACTATAACGGGTGAATTTCACGGGTTTTGTACGAGTGCAATGTCCAACTAACTATAACTTTCCCTAAAACCTATGGTTTTTTCAGTGAATATATATATATATATATGTCTCTGTTTGGTGTTCCTCCTCCTGAACACCCGATCCTACGGCGGCACCCGTCCAACAAACACCAGCTGTGACTCCGACTTCCAGGTCAGTTTTTTTTAAAATTATATATTTATTTTGGCTTAAACAATTGGCATCAAACAGTCCTTCACTTTACAATCCCGGACCAACGCGTTTCGGCGAATTGCCTTCTACTGAGTCACTATATATGTATATATATTCAACAGCCGATAATAGTAAAGCGCACTCTCAGGAGAATTGCAAATTCAGTGATAGTTTAATCGCTTTTGTAACGCATTTCAACTGTTTACACAGTCTTGTTCACACACAGAATAACAGTTGAAGCATGGTTTACATATCCGGACTTGACATCAAAAAAGGACTACATCTCATAATTATGCCAAAAGTGGAGTAATGGTGGCGCCATTTTGTAACATGATGTAAGCATATATACATGTATTAAATATAATGAACAATCAGTAGTTAAACATACAATCTGATGGGTCATACACATGTGTCTGCCACAAGTCAAATTCTCCCAAGAATAGGGGTAGATAATATAATATTCATGCAATTGTAAATATTAATTAATTTAGTATTCATTGCAATCAAGAGTATAATCTCGACATATATGGACACAAAACAATGAAAGGCACGTCATGATTATTTATAAGACAATAGTGTCTAAGACGTGTTGTAAAATTAATATGCGTAGTGCATTACCATGAATAAAGTTGCTATAGGATCAAACCAGCCTGATGACAAGGTTGGAACTAACAACATAAAACATATAAGTTAAATAGTACCTATGCACTGATCCGAGCGTATAGGAGAGACAAATCGCTGTGTGTAGACGACAGGAGTATCTAAATTAAACAGGCGGCCAAGTTAAAATATATTGCACAGTGTAGCCAAAGGTGAAGAAAAATACATAGTCCTGGGTGATGCATCAAACACCCAAGTGCTCTATGGAATCACCAAATGGTCATGATAACAGTTAAATGGCATTTGTGAAAATTGAGTAATATAAAACATCGAAGTGCTCTAATAATAATCATGATAAATATAGCATCAAAAAACTGGTCTCCTGTTAGTTCCACATGTATAAAACCCCTAGTGGGTTCAGCAAATGCCAATTAATTTGTTATCAAATGTTTGACTAGTGCAAACGAGGGGGTCTAAAAGAGCAGATGCGGAGCCAACCAGGCAAAGAGGACTAAACCTAGTCTCATCTGGAGTCAAACCTGCTTACAAAAAAGAACCAAAAACTAGCCAAAAAACTAGCAAAGCCTATAGTCTCATATGAGACAAATAATGTGACCCACAGAGTGAAAACCAATTCATAATAAAACCTAATGTACTGATCATCACAGATAAGCTAGAATTTCCTTATCTCATGATGTCTTTTACCCATGGAAATCTCGAAGAAAAGGGTAGGGAACCCTACGAGGGCCCCTTCCTTTCCTCCTGAAAAGAAATAACAAAGAAAAATATATATAATGTTAAAATCAATAACCAGATAAAATAGTTGCATCAAGCAAACCAGCATATTCTCATACCGGAAAACATATCTTATACAAACGAAAGTTGTATCAAAACCATGCACAGACCAACAGTGCACTCATGATAATCCAACATAGAATTAAAAATTAAGTTGTATTTTCCTCCTGCAGATGAATGCCCAACTCCTCATCCCTTTTATGTCCCCAGGGCTTTTGGTTTCCAATTCTATAATGTATTTGGACTACTTTTACGTAACTTGAGTATTCTGTTTCCCTCTGAGGTCACCAGTACCTGCTCAGTATTTAAGGAGGCAACTGTTGGAAAGGTGGTATTGTTCAAAATGTCTTGCACTGGGGTAGTGGGCATCCCTGTTATTGATTGCCTGCAGGTGTTCCAAAATTCTTTGCTTCACCATGAAGGTGGCGCTGCCCACATAGCATAGGTTGCATGGACACTCAAGGATGTACACTACAAAATTGGAGCTACAGGTGAAAAATTGTGTTATATTCCTATTGTTCCTTGGCGTGGTGTACTCCTTTTTCATATAGCTACTGCGGCACACCTTCCAGTGGCCACATGGAAAAACTCCCTGTAGGTTGTGTTCGTTTGGGCAACGTTGAGCAGTAATGTCACCGTGGACAAGGATATCTCGTAAGTTGCAACTTCTCCTGTAGGTGACCCCTTTCCTGTATGGTATGGCCAAAGATGGGGTCACTAGACAGGATATTCCACTTCTTAGTAAGGATTTTCTGTATTTCCTGTGAGTTGCTGTTGTATGTAGGAATAACCCTAGTGTTATTGTAACATTCATCCAGTTCCTTAGTGGTGTTGTCAGTAAGCGTGTATTCCCTTGAAACCTAACTAGCTTTGGTTATTGCCTTGGTAGAAACCCATTTTGGATAGCCACGTTCCTGAAATCTTTTGACCATTTTATTCTTTTCCAAGTCATACGCTTCATAAGTATTGCAGTTTCTGAAATGAAGATGGAGGAACGCAGCAAAGAGTTTGCCTTGTGAATGCAGGTACCTTAGAAAGCAGATTAAGTCCATTCCTGACAGGAAATTGAAGGGCCCGTAGATTAGTCGGAGTGGCATCTCATCCTCGTCGCCACTGAAATGAAGACGGATGAACGCAGCGAAGAGTTCTCAGTAGATGTATTTAATGTAGGAGTACAGAGAGCCACCCCAGCTGGCACAGCTAAGGCACAAGCAGTAACTGCCACTCTGAGAACACTCGAGGCATGACGCTTGTCAACACTCCACTCCAGGTGACATTATTCAGTTCTGCCAACATCACCACAGTTTCTCCTTGCTCTGAGCAGTTTTCCAAATGGAATACTCAATTTCTAGTTGTCTGGATGACTGCTCAGAGCACGAAGGAGACTGTTACCTGCTGTGGGTTTACAGAACAGGTTAGTGTGTATTTTGTTGTTCACGATGTTGATACCTACATAAAGGAATTCAGTGTTCGCTCTACACATGTTACATGTCAGTTTCAGATTGTAATCATTGCAATTCAGTTTATTCACAAAGGTTCTGGCACTCTCCTCACCGCCTCTCCAAATAATGAAGAGGTCGTCGATATACCGTAGCCAAAGGGTTACTTCACCACCTTCTGCCATTTCAGGATATATCGCATGCAGCTCCTCCTCCCACTCCCCCAGGATCTGAATGTCCAGCGTGTCCCGCCGGCATAACGCCCACCTCTCACGGGCCCTGGGTCACGGAAGGGACATATATAGGACATATATATAGGATATATATATATATATATATATATATATATATGGTTCTTGTTATTTTACTTTAAGTAAGAAAGTAGAAAAAGGTTGCCATTTTGAGATTAACTTGTAAGTTTTGACTGTGGGATAGTATATATATAAATATATTCACTAAAAAAAATCAATGATTACAGGGACGTTATAGCTGGGAAATAGAATTTCAAAAAACCTTAGAAAATCACCAAACAAATGAAAGGTTACAGGGATGTTATAGTTAGACTCCTACAAAACCAGTGAAAATTCAGCAGTTATAGTTACCTGAGATAACTATACGTTACGCCCCCACAATGCACTGCTTATGACCTCACCTAATACATCACTCATGACCTGGTCAGTGACATCACTGATGACATCTCAAATGACATCCCTGATGACATCATCCAGTGAGTGTAAGTGTTACAAAAACACTTATGAGAGTTAAAGATATACACTAAGCTACTGCTTAAGTTAAATTACTATTCTTTCTGTACTACTAATGAGTGATAGTATTTCTAACATATGTCATCTGAGTGGCTGCGTGAGTGTCTGAATCTGTGTGCAAGTGCCTGTGTGAGTGGCTGTATGGGTGGCTGAGTGGGTATGTGAGTGCCTGTATGGGTAAATAAGTGGGTGTGTGAGTTGCTGTATGAGGGAGTGAGTGACTATCTGAGAGGCTGCATCGGTGAGTGAGTAGGTATATGAGTGCCTGTATGGGTGCCTGGGTGACTCTGTGAGTGGATCTATGGGTGGGTAAGTGGGTATGTGAGTGGTTATATGGGCGGGTGAGTGGGTGTAAGATTGCCTGTATGGTTGACCGTTTAGCTGTTTGAGTGGATGTTTGGTTAAGGGAGATGGTGTGTGAGTGGCTGTATTTGAGAGTGATGTCTATGTGAGTGGATGTATGGGTGAGTGAGCAGATATGTAAATGGTTGTATGGATGTGTGAATGGGTATATAAGTAGTTGTGTATGTGAGTGGGTGTGTGAGTAGTTGTATGGGTGAGTATTTATCTGTGTTCAGAGATTGTATGGGTGAGTGAATGGCTTTGTGATTGGTTGTATGGTTGAATAAGTGAATGTGTGAGTAGTTGTATGGGTGAGTGTGTGGCTGTGGCTGTTATATTGGTGAGTGAGTGGTTGCATGAGTATGTGTATGGTGACTGAGTGTCTGTGTGAGTGCCTGTATAGGTGAGTGAGTGGGTATGTGAGTGGCTCTATGGTTGAGTGAGTGGGTGTGTCAGTGGTTGTATGGGTCTGTGAATGGGTATTGCAGCGCTTGTGTGGGTGGGTGAGTGGGTGTATGAGAGATTGTATGGGGTCTGAGTGGGTGTGTGAGTGGGTTTGTAGATGATATCATCATTGATGTCATTTGATATGTCATGAGTGATGTCACTGACCATGTCATGAGTGATGTAATATGTGAGGTCATAAGCAGTGCATTGCGGGGGTGCAAATTATAGTTAGCTAAAATAACTATACCTGCTGAATTTCTATAGCTTTGTACAAGTGAATTCTGAGCCTAACTATAATGTCCCTGTAACCTTTGTTTTATCAGTGAAAAATATATATATATATTGCTGATATTTTTAATGATCAAGTAACAGAGGAAATCAAAAAACTAAACTACAAGATGAAAAAATCATATAGAAAATACGGCAATCATGGCAAACAATATCACAATGTAATTTGGAAGTTACAAAACAATAACCAAGTTATAATCAGAAATGCAGGAAGCAATATAGTGCTATGGCTTAAATCAGAGTACTTAACGGAAGTGTATAAACACCTTAACGATGAAACTTGCTACAGGAGGATCAACACACAGCAAGTAAGAGAGACTAAGGGGCCGATTCCGATTCGGGCCGGAAATTTCTCCGACCGAGCCGGACCCGGAGAGATTTCCGACCGAATCGGACCCGTGCAGTCCGACCGAACGAGTACGATGCGTCCGTATGTTATCGGACTCGAGTCGGTCGGACTCCCATTGAAGTCAATGGGAGCCGGTCGTACAACGCGTACGCGGGCTCCCATTGACTCAATGGGTGTGAGTCGGACAAGGGCGCCCCTACAGCGGGTACGCGCGAAGCGATTCGCGCCGTACACGCACAGGTAGGGGGACCCATGGGTCCCCCCTGTGTGCGACTCGCGCGGCTACGCGCGCACAGGGGGTCCGACACGGGACCCCCGGCACGGCTCCGACTGCTCTTTCGAGCCGGACGGCGCGGCTCGGTCGGACTGCCCGCGGCGCGCATCGTACTTACCCGGCCGGGAAACGCTCTCCATTGCGCGGTGCGAGTCGAGTCCGAGCGAGTCGGTCGGAGCGGTTCGAGCCGGGAGCGAGTCGGTCGGAGCGGTTCGAGCCGGGAGCGAGTCGGTCGGGACGCCCTGACGAAGTCGGTCGGCGATTTCGCATCGTACTCCGCCGGCCGGACCCGCATACGGTTCGGTCGGGAAACAGGGCTCCGAATCGGATCCGGTAAAGCCGAATCCGATTCGGAGCCCTACCGGCCGAGATCGGAATCGGCCCCTAAGTATACATTTCATGACGAGCTAACCAGGTGGAAAAATGAAGGATTGTTAACAAAGGAAGAATATTTGTTCCTTCGCAATAATCAGCCTGTTATGCCAATACTTTATTTCATTCCAAAAGTACGTAAAGGTATTTTTCTGATACCAGGAAGACCAGATATTTTGGCCAGAAACAGTATATTTGAAAAACTTCTCAATATGTGGATTCTTTTACAAGAATATGTGTTTAGTTTATCATTATTTATTCAAGAGACTGGTGATTTCTCAGGAGAGTCTTTGATACACCCTGGTCTAATGAATATTTATTAATGACGTTGGACATCACCTCTTTGTATACAAGTATCAAACATCAAGATAGACTGCGAGCAGTGGAGTACTACCTTAGGAGCAGGCATTTAAGATGATATAATTATAGTAAGATGTTATTGGCCATGATTACTTGGTGCTTAAATAATAACTTCTTCCATTTTGACAATCACATTTTCCAACAATTGAGAGGGGTGGCCATGGGTGCTTGCATTTTCCCCAGTGACGTGTATTTACACATGGGCTGGTGGGAGGAGCAAGTACTAATGGTAGAATATCTTGCAGATTGGGAGGAGCATGTAATTTGCTGGCTTCTTTACATAGACGATGTCTTTATCATTTGGTAAGGGTAGGTGGTCAGTACGGAAACATTTGTGGAAAAAATCAATGTGAATACAGTAAACTTGGAATTAACGGCACACATTAATACACAAACAATTGATTTCCTTGATGTACAGGTCCTAGTTGAGAACAATAAACTTGAGTCCAAAGTACATAGGAAAACAACTGCGGGAAATTCAATACTTCAAACCTCTAGTTTCCACCCTAGACATTTAAAAGACAGTATTCCATATGGGGAAATGTTAAGATTACACTGGATCTGTAGTCAGGAAAGGGACTTAATGCAATGCCAAAATGAAGCCAAACAAAGATTACTGGACCAAGGTTATTCAATTAAGACCATCACTTAAGACCATCACTCGAACCATTAACAGAGCCAATCAAGAAAGTAGGGAAACTATCCTATGCAGGGACAGCACGAGAGACAGGAATAAGTTAAATTCCAAGCATTATCAGAAAAGTGACAAGACCAGCATTAGACTAATCACTACATTTAACAAACAGGAAAAACAGATAAGATCCATACTTAATAAACCATGACTGATTGTCTTAACTGACCCGACCTTAGGATCCATACTTTCCAAAAGAACGATCATCACATTTAGACGAGCACCATCTACGAGTAGTGCTCTGGTCAAGAACAGCCCTGAAGTAGTACAAACCAGAAATTGGCTTACAACAAGAAAGGGATTTTTAAATGCAGTTCATGCAGGGCATTCTGATTTGGGGTAAATACAACCCAATATATCACAGCATTTAATGAAAGACCAGTGAAGTTAGAGGGGCTATTTAGATGTAAAACTGAGTTTGCGGTGTATGTTTTAGAATGCACCTGCAAACTGCGATATGTTGGAAGTACCAAACTACAGGTCCATGTAAGAATTCTCCAACACTTGAGAGCCATAGTTAACTCAGATTCCTCTTTCCCAGTTGCTCGTAATTTCAAACAATATCATAATAACAATCTCAACTGTTTGAAATACTTTGTCATAGATGCAATACCTAACTTGAGGAGGGGAGGAAATCAAGAATTAATGCTCAGACAATTGGAAACCCGATACATATTAAATTTAGATACCAAGTCCCCTAATGGTTTAAACATCAGTGAAGACCTACACAACGCCTTGTAATTAAGCTTACAATCATGATTGGACACTGTGATTAGACGACAGCTTATTATTCATGTGCAATATGAGATGAACCGGCCTGCCTATTTACAATTGTACTGTGTATATAACGTAAGCTGCTTTTTAACTCTATATGCAGTTTTTCAGCACTTTAATCACTTTTTCAAAGATAATGATGGCAAAAACAGAGGTATTTATATGTGAATATTAGGTTGCTGTTTTATTAGGGAATAATTATACTATGTTTGGTGTTCATTACATAAAACAGCGGGTGAGTCTAAATTTTCGTGAAGATCATTATTTAAACCAGCAGGCCAACCATTGGGCCGATGCAAAAACAAAACCTATCCAAGTATCAATGACAAAGCCCACTAAGAGCACAATTTTGTGATCATTGGAGTTCAACTAATATCACCCTATTTTGTAGACAATGAATAAATACAAGTAGGTGAACAGGCACCAGAGTTTTTATGAACTGTGTGTTAAATTCCCCATTTTTACACCGATCTGTAATGGCTACTATTTTGCGTATTTGCACATATACAGTTAATGCAATCCTGATTTGCAGATTATATGATTATTTATTCATATTTGTTGGATAATCAAGTAATTGACTCAGTAAAATATAACAAATCAAGTTTATGCCATTTTACAATGTATTGTATGCCAATTGCTATATACAAGTCTCTTTTCCTTTTAACAACACGATCAATACAATTGAATGGTCTGTTTGTAGTTACCATCATGAGGCACAATATCACGTGGAGACTATATAAAGAAAAACTGTAGCTTGTAGGGTGTATGTGATCAAGGCCAACGGTTTGGCTGAAACGCGTCATGGACATGATGTTATCAATAAAATAAATTGCACTTACTACATCGGAGTCTGTTTCCGGATTTGTCTGCAAAGACGATTTCCGGGATTTGAGTCAATATATATATATGTCAACAACAATAAGATTGAAACAAAAGCATACAGGAAGCAGACTGCAGGAAATTCAGTGCTGCATGCAACTAGCTCCCACCCACAACATCTGGTGTAAAGCATCCCCTACGGGGAGATGCTAAGATTGAAAAGGATATGTAGTAAGAAAGAGGACCTCAAATTAGCACAACAGGCAAGCAAAACTAGGTTCTTGGCAAGAGGCTACTCAAACAAGTGCATCAACATGGCAATTACTAAAAGCAACGCATGGGCTGAGATCAGACTTACTAATTAATACAAGGTCACAGGAACTTAGTCAGTCAGCAGCTAAGACAAATACAAATGAAAGTGATGACACTTTTAGAATGATTTTAAAGTACAGCAAGCAAGAAAAGGCGATTAAACACTTCATTAAAAGAAACTGGCCTATAGTTCTTAATGACCCCATTATAGGCCATTTACTGCCAAGGAATTTAGCTATTACATACAGCAGGGCACCCGCAATGAGGGACAGTTTGGTCAAAAGTAACCCAGAGATCCAAACAGGGACATCATGGCTGACACAACGCAAAGGATTTCATAAGTGCAAAATGTGCAAGGCCTGCCAATATGGCATTAATAAAGTAACATACGATATGTAGGAAGTACTATACTTCAGGGCCATAAGAGGATACTCCAGCACTTACGTGCCATCAAGAACCAGGACCATGCCTACCCAGTGGCACGACACTTCGGTGAATGCCACAAGTCCGATCCAAATGACCTCAGGTATTATCTGATTGACTCAGTACCACCAAACAAGAGAGGAGGGAATCGGAAAAGGATGTTACGCAGAATGGAAACCCGGTACATCCTCGACCTAGATTCTAAACACCCGGGCGAATTAAACGCCACAGAAGACCTCTATACCTGTCTGTAAATAAGGTTAGGCATAACACTTTGTATTAATATCGGGTGTTGCCAACTTAATGAGATAGTGTATTTACACAAGTTATGTATATAATGAACTATATGACATATCTAGCCGCCCTCCCATCCAAACCTACAGTTTTTAATCATTTTAGTCTTTTCACTTTAGGGTTAAGCACACGCACTTTTACACTTTTTGCACTAAGCACTTTAATCAGTCGTAATGTTTACAAAAGGTTGTTTACAGGTCAACATGACTGACATGTTGGGTGTACATGCTGTATTATACAGGAATTTAGAAATGGACCTTCATGTTACATTACTCTTAGGAGAACAAGTATCTAGTATAGATTGGTTCACCAAACTACTAAAGGTCATCATGGAAACGGTGCTGAGGTTTTACTGAAATGTGGAGTGCGATTATCCAGTTTTAGTGTATTCATACAATGACTTTAACCATGGAAAATTATTTATTCTAAACATGATTTAAATGTTTGAATGTACATTTTAATGGTTTTAATTTAGCACCAAAAATGAGATACGAGACGTGTAAACACAAAGTCTATTGTTTATGTCTACGACTATTCAATATTTGCACTTCTCACTTTAAAAAAATGGTAGAAAAGGCAAATCGAAGCTGTGGAGCATGTCATGTGATCAAGGCCCTCCGGGGCTGAAATGCGTAATGGCTGACTACTGCTAATGGAAAAAAAAAGAAGTTTGTAAGCACTCATTGGATGGTCCGTGCTCCAAAATCGTCTCGGGACGGAGGCCGCACGGCCCCATCCCACGTTTAAAAAATAAATAAATAAAAGCAGGCCTTGGGGCTAGGGCCCCCGAGGCCAAAATTGGCCCAGGGAAAGATGGCCACTCGGCCTCCCTTTCTTTAATTATTTTTTTTTAAAGGAAACGCCGGGCTACGGGGGATGGGCCATGGGAGAGGGGCTGTGCAGCCCCCCTCCCCATTATTAAAATGCCAGGCACCAGGGAATGGGATCTCTGGGACCAAATATGGGCCAGGGAAGGGGGGCCCAGGTCAAAATCGGCTCAGGAGGGGAGCCGCAAGGCCGCCTCCCTTGTTTTAAAAAAAAAAAAAGGGCAGGCCCAAGGGATTGGGTCCCTGGGGCCAAAATCGGCCCAGGGAAGGATGGCCACTCGGCCTCCCTTCCTTTAATTAACATTTTTTTTTTAAAGAAACACCGGGCCCCGGGGTATGGGCCCTGGGAGGGGGGCTGCCCCTTCCCCATTCTAAAAATGCCTGGCCTTGGGGGATGGGGTCTCTGGGGCCAAATATGGCCCAGGGAAGGGGCGCCACACAACCCCCCTTCCTTTATGATAAAAAAAAAATGAAAATGCTACTGGCATGATGCTAGAGGCCCTGCCCCCTTTCTGCAGCACTCTTTAATCGCGCCTCCTGGTGTGCTGCTGGTTAGAGGATGAAGTCCCCTTGGTTCCTGAGGGTCCTTAGGGGCCAAGAAGACCTCCTGTTACCTCCAGTATTTCCCACACAGTAGGATTGCTGAGAGGTGATCAGAGGCCACACCCCCTTTCTCCACCACTCTGCAAACGGGCCTCTTAGCGCACTGCTGGTGGGGGATGGCTTCCCCTTGTCTCCTGCGGGCCTCAGGACTAAAGTGGACTTTATGCCCCTACCAGTACTGCCCCAGGAGGCACGTTTGCAGAGTGGCGGAAAAAGGGGGCATGGCCTTCAAAGAACCCTCAGCAATCCCACTGTGTGGGACTTACTGGAGGTAACAGGAGGGGTTGTTGGCCTGCAAGGACCCTCTGTAGCCAAGGGGACTTCATCACCCAGCTAACAGTGCACAAGGAGGTGCGTTTGCAGAATGGTGGTGAAAGGGGCGTGGCCTCAGAAGCAAGCCCAGCAATCTTGCTGAGTGTGCCTTACTGGTGGTAAAAGGAGGGCTTGTTGGCCCCCAAGGACCCTCTGGAGCCAAGGGGACTTCATCCCCAGCCAGCAGTGTGCCAAGAGGCGCATTTGCAGAGTGGTGGAGAAAGGGAGCGTGGCCTCCAAAGACCTCTCAGCAATCCTGCTACGTGGGCCTTACTGGAGGTAACAGGAGGGCTTGTTAGCCTCCAAGGACTCTCTGGAGCTAAGAGGACTTCATCCCCCAACCATCAGTGTGCCAGAAGGCACATTTGCAGAGTGGTGGAGAAAGGGGGCATGGCCTCTGAAGACTTCTAAGCAATCGCTCTATGTGGGACTTACTGGCGGTAACAGCAGGAGTTGATGGCCCCCAAGGATCTGTTACCTTCAGTAAGTCCCACACTGCGGGATTACTGAGAGGTCTTCGTGGCCCCACCACCTTTCTCTACCACTCCGCAAACACACCTCCTGGCACACTACTAGTTGGAGGATAAAGTCCCATTGGCTGCTGAAGGTCCTGGGGGTGAACAACCCATCCTATTACCTCCAGTAAGTCCCACACAGCAGGATTGCTAAAAGGTCTCCGGAGACACGCCCCCTTTTCCCACCACTCTGCAAACGTGTCTCCTGGTGCACTACTGGTTGGTGAATGAAGTCCTCTTGAATGCTGAGGGACTTTGGGGGCCAAGAAGCCCTCCTGGTACTTTCTGTAAGTCCTACACAGCAGGATTCCTGAGAGCTGGTCAGAGGCCCGCCCTTTTTCTCCACCACTCTGCAAACACCATTACTACTTAAAAAACCATAGAAATTCACTGAATTCCGGCGTCTTGTTCGCTCCCTTTATTCTACTCCCAAAGCCAGGGTCCTTACCAATGGTGCCATCTCAGACGCATTTCTAATCCAGAGAGGCACGCGCCAGGGGTGCCCTCTCTCACCCCTCTTGTTCGCGTTGGCGATGGAGCCCCTGGCCTGCCTCATACGCAGCGATCCCCGGATCCGGGGCTGGTCTTGGGACTCCCGCCACGTGGACAAGATCGCCCTATATGCGGACGACTTCCTGCTCTTCTTACCAGATCCGGAGAGTTCTGGTCCCCGATGTTTGGAGGTGCTCCGGGCCTTCGAGGACGTCTCGGGCCTGTGACTCAACCCGGCTAAATCTCCCTGATCCCTCTCCATCTTTCAAGGGCATGCTTTGACTGGCTTTCGACTATCCCCATTAGGAGACAGTCGTTCAAGTACCTCAGGATTTGGGTGGCTCTGCTCCCGGAGCTGGAATGAGCGCTCAATATTACCCCCCTGGTCATGAAGGCCAAACATGATCTCAAATGCTGGCAACCGCTACCACTTAACCCTCTTGGAAGAGGGGCACTTTTTAAAATGATGATCCTTCCTCGCTTTCTATATATTATTCAGAATACCACCTTTCACTTTCTGGGGAGTTGGTTCCGAGAGTTCGATGGGATGATCACAAAGTTTCTATGGGGGGTGGGAGGCCACGTATCGCCCTGGCTCGCTGCCGGATTCCGCCCTTTGACGGAGGTATGGATATGACGAACCTCCACCTCTATTATCTGGCCACCAGACTCCTCGTCATCCATGACTGGTTTACAGGGGGGTGGTCTGATCCGGCCTATCGGATCGAACTTAGAGACATGGACTTTCCACACATCCAAGCTTACCTGTACGGGGCCCCCCTACCACAAGCGTTCCCACCAATCACTAGAGCGGTCCTGGTGGCCTGGCGCTCCGCCCTGCGACACACGTGATGGGACAAGCGTCTCACTCAGCACACACCTCTATGGCAGGGCAGGTGGTTGCAGGAGACGGCGACCCTCACAGGATTCCGGCAGTGGGACCATGTCGGGATTTCTCTCCTTGGGGACGTGTGGGTGGGGGATCACATCAGGGCCTTCTCTGACCTGCAGCAGCGTTACACCCTTCACAACTCCCAATTCTTCAAGTACCTGCAGCTCCTTCATGCCCTTGCTGCCCACGTCCCAACAGGCACATCTCTGCCCGAGTTTAGCCCGCTAGAGGCACAGGTTATGATGGGAGATCTGGGCAGAGGGGGGTGTCTCGGATATACCGCTCCTTGGTGAACAATGGTCTGACCACTTTAGCCTCACTGCGGGCTTGCTGGGAGGGCTGGCTTGGCCCCTTGGAGGAGGCGGACTGGCGCGATGCCCTTATGGCTCCCAAGACCCTCACGACCTCCTCTAAACTTCATCTCGTGCAACTCTACTACCTGCACATGGCCTACCTTACTCCCGCACGCCTACACAGAGCGGGGCTGCGCCCTTCCCCTGACTGCACACGTTGTGGCCAAGCTCCGGCTGACTTTTATCATATGGTATGGTTGTGTCCGGGCCTTGCCCGATTTTGGTCGGGGGTGGAAACTGAGCTCACACAGACCTTGGGCTGGCAGGTCCCCCATGACCCCCTATGACTTCTTCTGGGCGTGTTTGATGGTTTAGACGGCTCCAGAGCTGACAAATGTTTCCTAGGGAAGGCAGTCGCTGTGGCCAAGCGAGATATTGCGGCGGCCTGGGCTCAGGCCAACCCCCCTACCTTGAGAAAATAGCACCGAGGAGTGGACTGGTGTGCGGCCCAGGAAGAACCCCTCTACGAGGCAAGTGGCTGCCCAGCGAAATTCCACAAGGTTTGGGGTAAATGGTTGAATCTGCTGTTTTGAACTCCTTCCTATGACTCTATCATGTAACAATGTACTGATTTCATGCTTCATATCAGAAATGTGGTTTTCACTGCTTGTTGGTGGCTCTTCCATGCTCTATCTTGTATGAGCTGTGCTGACGACTTGTTTGTTTGTTTTTTCCAAATGATAATAAAAATTGATTATCAAAAAAAAAAAGAAATTCACTGAAAAACCAAAGGTTAAAGGAACGTCATAGTTAGGCCTGGGCGGTAAATCTCGTTCCGCCACGGAATTTGCGGAATTTGGGTACTTCGCGCTCGCGAAGAACGCAAAATTGCCAAAATTCCACGATCCGCGACTTTGCGGAGTTTTTGCTTGTTTGCGCTTTCAAAATGCGTGTTTGCGAGATATTTCTCCCGAGCACGCAAACAGCTGTCACGAACAGGAAAAAGCATCGCGAACGGGCAGAACAAGCAATTCCGCGTGTTCGCGGAACTTTTGCGTGCTCGCAGAGATTTTTTACCGTTTCGCGGAGCATTGCGTAGTGCGACTACGCAAATTCCGCCCACCCCTAGTTATAGTTAGGAAATGGAACAAAAATCCTTGGAAATTCACTGAAAAAACCAAAGGTTACAGGGACATTATAGCTGGGCTCAGGTTTCACTCATACAACACCAGTGAAATTCAGCAGTTATAGTTAGTAGAGCTGACTATAACTTGCGGCCCCAGCAATGCCCTGCTTACGACCTCATATATTACATCACTCATGACATGGTCAGTGACATCACTCATGACATCTCAAATTACATCACTGATGACATCATCTACAGAATCACTGATGCACCCACTCATACCCCATAGAACCTTTCATACACCCGCTCCCACTTCCACACGACCATTCACAAACCCATTCACAGACCCATACCAGTACTTACACACCCACTCACTGATTCATAGATCTACACAGACATCCACTCACTCACCCATACAGCCACTCATACACCTAATCAGTCACTAATACAGCCACTGATATATCCACTCATACAACCATACAGCCACTCACACAGTGAGTCAGTCACCCATAGAGCTACTCACACACCTAGTCACTCACCCATACAGTCAATTACACAGCCACTTACTCACCCATACAGATATACACACACCCACTCACAAACTCATATAGATACTAAACATACTCACTCACCTGTACAGTCACTGACACAAGCACACACTCACCCATACAGCCGCTCTCACATTCACTCACTCACCATATAGACACTCATATACCCCATCATTCATCTATACTGTGTTTCACATGCCCAGTTACTCACCAATATACAACTGATACATCATCTTACTCACCCACACAGCCATACACACACTCATTCACCCATACAGTCCCTCACACATGCACTCACTAACCCTTATAGCCAATGACTCACCCACGCACTCACTCATCCATTCTAGCAGTCACACACCCCCTCCACACACACACAGACACAACCATACAGGTACTGAGACAGCCAATCACTCACCAATACAGCCACTCATGTACCTACTCACACACCCATACAGCCACTTAGACTCCAGCTGACAGATTGATACAGACATTCACACAACCACTCACCCATACATTCACTGAGACACCTAATCACTCACATATACAGTCAGGCACTCATCCACTGAATCATCCATACAGTCACTGATACACCCACTGATTCACCAATACTCCTTGGTACATATATTTAACCCTCATAAACTTTTTTAAAACACTCACAGTCACCGGATAATGTAAACAGTGATGTCATCAGTGATGTCATTTCAGATTTCATCAGTGATAACATCAGTGATGTCACTGACCATGTCATGAGTGATGTAATATGTGAGGTCATAAGCGGTGCATGGTGGGGGGTGCGAGTTACAGTTAGCTCAAATAACTCTAACTGCTGAATTTCACTGGTTTTATACAAGTGAAACCTGAGCCTAACTATAAGTCCCTGTAACCTTTGTTTTTTTCAGTGAATATATATATATACCGTATGGGAGAACAACACGGCAAACAAAGCAGAAATGATGGGTGAGCAGAATCTAACAGTAGTGAATATTTCAACCCATGAATTGACTGCAGCAGAACAATCCTTACTAGAACTGGGTCTAACCTTTTGCCCGACAGCTAACTTTGACTACAGCAGGATTAGAATTGATGTGTTTTTATTTATTCGCAAATTGAAACTGATGAAAATGTTCATGCACAAAAATAAATGTATTACTGATGGGAGTCTACCGGAGTTACAACACGAATGTCTGAACTCTTAAGTTTGAGTGATATAGAAGGTCTTGCGTGTCTGGCTGAACTAGGAGGAGAATTGAGTGAATGGTCAGGTGAACGTGATCTCCTTGAACAGATGGGTTTGGAGACTGGGGGTGCCCCACACACTGGCTTTAAGCCCAAATCCACTTTTAACCCCAATCTGCCTCACGATGGTCTGGACACCTTTCATGAGGTGGTGACTCAAGACCTCATGCGCATATGGAACAAAAGCAAGAATCAACATGCATTTAATTTGACCCCTGATCAGAGACTGGCGCTTGGCACACTTAACAGTGATCCAAGCTTTATAATAAACCATCTGACAAAGGGGGGAACGTGGTCCTGTGGGACATAAACCTGTACAAAAAAGAGGCTAATAGACAACTGATCCTCTCTGGGAACTACACGAAATCAAGTAAAGAATCATATGATGGGGCAGCCAACACATACTATCAAAAGATTGGTGAATGGAAAGATCGTGGGCTATTGGGAGAAGATGAATACAAATTCTTGTACATGAAACACCCTACGGCTCCATGCTTCTATATGATACCAAAGGTTCACAAGGATGGGACTAACCCACCTGGAAGACCGATCGTATGTGCCAATGGTAGCCTTTTTAGAGAATACATCTATCTTCTTGGACACTTTTCTCTTTCCGTATGTCCTTAGCCTACCCCGTACTGGAGAGACAGTACTGATTTCATTAATAAAATTGAGGGAATCACTTGGCAACAGAACTACTGGCTGGTGACAATTGATGTGGTATCGCTGTATACCTGCATTAGGCACAAGGATGGTGTGAATGAATGCATGCAAACATTTCTTTAGGGATAGATCGATATTCTTGTATGACCAAACTCACATGTTAACTGAAATGCTGACATTTTGCCTGGAGAATAATTTCTTTCTGTATGAGGATAAGTGGTTCAAGCAAGAGGTCGGGAATGCCATGGGAAGTTGCTTCACGCCCAGTTATGCCTGCATGCTAATGGGTTGGTGGGAGGAACAACAGGTATGGACAGAAATGAACGAGAATTTAACCAAACATATAGTCATGTGGACCAGATTCATAGACGACATTTTCCTGATATGGGACGGCTCTGAATCTGATTTGAAGAGATTCTTTAGAGTGCTAGAGAAAAATGATGTAAATCTCTGCTTTACGCAGAAGTATAACCGAAACGAGATGGAGTTTCTAGACATCAATGTGAGTGCTAGCGAAAGGAAAATATCCACCACCCTTCATAGAAAGGAGACTGCTGGGAATAGCCTTTTACATGCAAGGAGCCACCATCCCGCTAATCTCAAGTGGAGTATCCCTTATGGGGAACTAGTGAGGGCAAACGCAATTGTACTACTGAATTGGCGTTTGCTAAGGAACAGGACAGAATGATGGCCAGATTTAAAACTAGGGCTATCCTGAGAGAGTACTGAGGGTAGCTAGAGAAAAAGTGGCAGCCCGTAGCAGAACAGATTTACTAGTGAAGAAACCTAGCACTGTAGTGAACAACGAAATCAGGATGATAACTAGTTTTAATGTGGAAGCACAAGCAGTGCGAGAAACACTGAAAAACACTGGCACATAGTTAAGAGCGACCCAGTAATAGGAGCACTAGTCAGCGACCAACCCAAGGTGACATACAGGAAGGTGCGGTCCCTTAAGGACATGCTGGTCAAGAGCTACATGGGGGCGACCAAACAGCAAACATGGATACAGCAACAGAAGGGCTTTTTTAAGTGTGGGAAGTGCAAGGCCTGCAGCACCAGTAAGAACAGGAAGAGCTACCCACTACCCACAGGAAAGGCAGCAAACATTGACAAATTTATGAATTGCAATAGTGACTTCTGTGTGTATGCCATCATGTGCCCTTGTTTGAAAATGTATATAGGGAGTACGATCTTCCCTGTTAAGAAGCGAATTCTGGAGCATGCACGTGCTATAAGGAATTGTGATCTGAGTTATTCGACTGCTCGACAC
This sequence comes from Calotriton arnoldi, assembly GCA_963921515.1. NCBI lineage: Eukaryota > Metazoa > Chordata > Amphibia > Caudata > Salamandridae > Calotriton > Calotriton arnoldi. The sequence goes on from CAWUFW010025336.1 coordinate 44,940, forward strand.
TGGCTCAAGTACCACAATAAGGATGTTAACAGCTTGTCTTTCTTTGGTGTTGACAGGGTGGCAACGAACCCCAGAGGGGGCAATCGAGAGAAACAACTGAGGATTCTGGAATCCAAGTATATCTTACTGCTCGAAACTAAGACCCCCTTTGGTTTGAACGAAGATGAGGAACTGTTCGTCCACATTGGATGAGTACCCTATTTGATCTGTGACTTTGATTGGCTCTCATTGTGATTCCTGGTTTCTTCTGTTTGCTCTGTGCTTGGGTGGAGGGCTCTCCGCCTAGACACAGTCCCGGCAGGCTGAAAAATCTTCACATGAAGCAGCATTATTCCCTCATGACTGCGTCTAGGAATTTACCCAAGATTGCATTAGATTTAGCAGTCAGGTATCCCAATACTGCTCCACTGACCCCTTGTTTGAGGGATCTCCCTTGTTTGAGGGATCTTACTATTTGATCATGCCATTTTCTATTTTGAGACCCACTTGGGACTAGGCGTAGACAATACCTGCATCGTCTACCTGGCTGCTGCGGTCCAGCTTATACTGGTTGACCCCTTACTTTTCTTTGTTGTCCCTTTTTGTATTTTTGTTTTGCACTACTCACCTCACTCACCACAATGTCCTTAATTTCCCCCTTTTTGAACCACTTTTCCTTTGAGGGTTTTATCCCCCCTTTTTTCCTTTTTTACCTTGTCTTGTGGGAAATACGATCATCATCCTATGACTCTTACAATAGGACTGATCGATCACATGTAATATCAGGGGCCTGCACCGTGGGCACCTGGAGCTGACTATGGCCGAGGCAGGCTGGATCCTTCCAATCAATCAGGCCACTTGGCCTGATTATAAAATTAGACAATTATATAATATATATTATAATTTAGACATTGTCCCTTCTTGAATGAATAAAATGTATGGAGTTTAGGGGTAATTGGGACTTTGCGCTTAGGGAGGTGTTTCATGGAATTATTGACATATTAAATTGCATGATCACTAGCATTCATCCACAATGCATTAATTGGGGCATTATGTTTGTTTTTCTTTAATTTATATATATATGTATCTTTGAGAATGAGACACGTGTAATCTGTCTTCCTTCTATCATGGAAAATCATGTTTTGCAATTACTAGTCTTTCACTTTTGCCTATTCAGGAAGGAGCCGGCTGAGGTCCATCTTCTATGTTTACACTAATGAACTTTATATGTGGGTGTTTTTGTTGTTGTAACTTGGCTTGTGAGAAAGACCGTAATGGTCGAAACGCGTCGCCAATAACATTTGATTTTTCATCACGATCCCTGGAGTGCGAGTCTTCTTTTTGCGCGCTGAGTGGCGCTGGTGAAAATTCAACCATATATATATATATATATAT